>CABHPP010145752.1:8338-64535 GCA_902168425.1 Peromyscus attwateri | reverse complement strand
CGGGTAAGCTTCTGGCTCTGACCTCTTGGGCTTTCACCTTTACATTGGCTCTGTGTTTCTTATTTAATAAGGCGGTCGGTTACATCAACAACCAAGTGAGTTCCAGGACAGGCACAAAGCTACACAGAGAAACCCTGTCTCGAAAAACCAAAAAAAAAAACAAGGAGAGGGGTCCTGAGAGTGAAGAGTGAGATAGAAAAGATCCTGGGAAAAGGGGGATTAAAAGGCGATATCTCCTCACCTTCCTTTTAAATTATGATTTAGGAACAAAAGACGCTTTCTCAACAATTTTCATAGCATTTAAAGAACTCAGGTGAAATTTCTGTTTGGAAACACAAGATTTACATTTATAGCTCTTATCATTAAACAAATATTTACCCAGTGCTTGCAACGAGAAATGTCTAGTGAGGATGAAAGGAGAGGCTGTTTGCAAGGACCTGGCTCACACACACATGAACAATGGGTGGGAGTTCCCTTGGCCACTTGGTCCAGCTGGTATGCAGCCCTGGAAAAAGCCTGTTGTTTAATTTGAGGATTAGCAAAATCTCTGTTTCTTAAAATGAAAAGCCCCTGTGATCTTTACTGTGTTATGCTTGTAGCATAGTAAACACCTGCTCCATCAGTAGTGAGCCTTCTATATTCACAGACTGTGTCTGTCCATTCAACATAGAGGAAAGACATGTGTGTGCTCTCCATCATGTTCTAGATATTATATTACCTGCCCCAGGATAAGGATTATCTTTGGATTTGATAGAAGTTCTAGTGCAGAGCCAAAAATACGAAACGCTTATAAAGACGTCGGTGACAATGGGGGGGGGGGCAGTGATTGTCACTTTCAGCCTTATGCTAGGAATGGAGAGCAAAGCATTCAATCACTACTCCGTCCAGTTTGTGAGCAAGCAAAAACAATACACAGAGTCAAGGCCCAAGTGATTGCCTAGCTATAAAAGAGGGACTCTTATCTGGAGAGGAAGATGACATTGCTAATGATGAATGTCCTGAGGAAATGCATGAGATAAAATAGATCGTCATCTTTTGTTTCAAAGCATGCACAAGGAATTGGGGCCATGCCCAGAGAGTGCCAAAAAAGATAGCAGTTCTTGGTAGGAACTCTTAGATAGGTTGCTCATGACTGCGGCTGTCTCACTGCAGATTGCATTTTGATTGCTTATTACTTAAAGTTTTTAACTTTATGATAAATAATTATTAGCATCTCTGTAACATCTTCAGATGCTTCTTTGCCAATAGTACAGCTCTGATTATCTCTGCCATCTGGCTATTTTCCTGGCTTACTACTAAGGTCAAGTGACATGACACACTAGTAAAGGACATCCAACTCACGGTCACCAGTTTCAGGGAACGGAGGCGTGAGCCATAGTACAACCCACGTGACCACACTGATGCACCGTAACGGGGGAAGAGGCTATAGTTGTTGGTGAGAGGCCCAAAGATATTTCCTCCCGATGTCTCAGAAACCAGCCTGTAAGTATTATACATGAAAAGGCACTGCCCACTCTGAGATTCTCTGCAGTCTGCCTTCCAGATGTTCCCTCCCTGGCTAGGCCCAGTGGACCTTCTGCAAAGCCAAGGGTGAAGATGAACTCTTCCTAGCCCTCTTTACTTCTATCATCATGTCTATGAACAGGCTAAAACTCGTGACACCCAAGTCAAAACAAAAATGCAAAGCCCTGGGACAGGCAATGATGAAACATTTCAAGAGACAACGGCAGACCGGTAAAGGGAGCACGGACCTTAAGTATAGAATTCGTGGAAGTGCATTGGGCTGAGGCCGCTTCTGCTCCTCACCCTCTCACCAACAGGCTCAGTTTACCCACACTGCCTTTCCCCTCTGTAAAAAGCCTCCTAACGACATGCCTAGGGGACCAGCCTTCCCCCAGAGAGCTCAATGTGGACCTCTTCCCCTCAGTGAGGCTTTCCCGGAGCTCTCTCCTCTGCCTCTACTCAACCAAGTTTGTAATGCTGATGGATTATAATGGAAGAATAAAAAGTGAGGCAATTGACTCTTACTCCGGGTGAAGGCTTTGAAGCAGGATTTTCAAGCCTTTCGGCAAGCGACAAGCTTCAGAGCAGGAAGATACTTGAGCTTTTCAGTCACGCCACTGGTCTTTCCCCCTGTGGTTTGGCTGTGAGTGCTGGAATGCTTTTATCCATATACCCACCTGACGTTCAGTGAGTGCCTACTATCTGCCAGGCACTGTGCTGATTTGGGGGAATGCAAATATGAATGTATTTGTCCCCAGCCTTTGAAGTGTGTCTTTCTAGGGAGTCGACAGGCACAGAGGAGCAGAGCGGACTGGCAGTGACTTCAGAGAGACACAGTAGCTTGTGACTGGAAGAAGTGTGGCTGGGGGAGGGACCGCTGAGTATGCTTTCTGGTTAAGTACTCTAACCAGATGCAAACCAGGCAGTTGCCAGCAGAAACACAGCTGTCTTAAACCAATTCAGGCTTTGCCGCTGATCCCTGACTGAAGCAGTGATTTTTCTCCCATGCCCAGTGCACATCTTCCTATACAGTGATGTCTTAGCCAAATTCATATACTTATCTCTATCATTGTCCTACTCAAACAGCTGGTTATTTGGGACTTATCTGGCTATGTGGGATTTCTGCCCCATCTGCCTCTGATACTCTCCTCTGGTCACATATGGGTCAGGTCTCCTGGCTCTCTTTCTGTTTTTGGTTGTGAGCCTAGCCTTTTATGGCTGAACCATCTCTCCAGCCCCTGGTCCTCTTTCTGATGAGGCCCTGATCTTATACTGCCCTGCCTGCCTTTGTAGAATACAGTTTGAGCCAGAATCTTGTTCGATCAGGTTAGCAAAAATTCCCAAGCTTTGGTATCAGTCTCCATCCCCCCTCATTCTTTTATCTCCCTGGCCTGCCTTCAGCGAGAGTTCTGTTGTGTTCATCTAATAAAATTCCCCCACTTTCTGACATTTCATCCTAGTAATTTTCCATGCACGAATTCCCACTCTATTCCTTAGCTGCTAAGCCTTACTTCTCCTTGTTAGATTCAGAGGTGACCTCAACCGACAGCGAGGTCCCACTGCGGACTGCTAGGGTCCCCTTCACCTAACTCTATACTTCCTTTTTAAATAAAATCTCCATTGCCATCTTTTTGTAAGTGTCACTAATGGTTTCTTTAATACTTTTTTTTTCATCTACTTCTCCCAAGTTTCTGGGGCTGAGAATCTACCACGTGTAGAGGAGGCAACTCTCCAGCACTCTAGACACTACAGACCCATCTGTGTCCTCTCTAGGCATGACCTCATCTCTTGGTGGCCTCTGTTGTGGTGTGGGCAGCCCGGTCTGAGGATGCTCAGTACCGGTATCTATAGAGACAGCTGGTAGAGTCTGATCTCCTGGGCATCATCACACTCCTGTTACTAACCCCGTGATAGATACTCATACTTCCCTGCTTTGAGACCTGAATATAACTCATTGACTTCAGAAAGACAGAGTTTGGAGGTGATACCACGGAGCCCACTGTCCTCATCCACTGGACCCTCTGTTCAAAAGTCACGTGTGTAGAACACTAGGTTTGATGTTTTCCCTGGAAGACCTGAAGTTTCTCTTCTCCCAGATACTCCCCTTAAGTTCAGGGTTTCAGAACATACTCAGGGGTCCAGAAAATATCCATGCCTCCTGAGAGCTCTGTGTACCCTCCTACCCCAGACTCCACATTCTGAGTCCTGTGCAGACATCATTCTCTTCCTGCCTTCTCCTTGCCATCTCCCACCCACACCCTTGGACTTCTTCTCCCACTGTCAGCAGGGAGCCTCTTCTTATCCCAACATCTTCCCTAAGCTCTGGATCTTGACCTTGAAGCTTAGTTCCGGTTCTGACAAAACCTCTTCCTGTCTACTGATGTCCACAATCCTTACCTTCCTACAATCCCTAACCTAATTAGTGCGAGCAGTGTCTTCATTGCTGGGTCTCTCCTGGAGAACTGGGTCTTCAGTGTAGAGGCTCCTGAGGGAAAAAAAGTCAGAATTGCAGTGAGATAAGTGGGTGGCGCATTATGTAAAAGAGAGGGGAGTTATTCTGTAACTATTAGATGCCCCCAGGATCCGTCAAAAGAGCAGGAACGCAGAGCCCAGGCCAGAACTCAAACCCAGTGTTTGTTTGATCCAAGTCATTGGAGACACTTGAAAACTACTAGTTTGCATACACAAGTCTAGCTTCTCAGTTTTTCTTAAGTAACCAAGAATTTAGCAAAAGGGGATCCTCTTTCCAAGGACGCAAGTGCTGGGCTTCTGAGTGCTCCCTGCTGGAGGGTGAACAAAATCCGCCTCATCACAGTCCCAACCAACTAGTTCATGAACTTCTCCTTCCTGCCTGGGCCTCACAGAGCACCCCACTCCTTGACAAAGTGAAAGACAGATTTGGGGGACCACAGAGGAAGCCATCCCGGGTGCTGTTGTGGAAGTAGTAAGATCAGAACTCAGGAGGCTTTGCATTAGTAGAAGTGGAGAGAAGGGAATAGGGAGGAGGAGGAGGAGGAAGAGGAGGAGGAGGAGGAGGAGGAGGAGGAAGAAGAGAAGGAGAAAGAGGAGGAGGAAGAGGAAGAGGAGGAGGAGGTGCTAAGCATGATGATGGGATGACCAGGTTTCTGGCTTGAGGAAGAGGTAAACTATTACCTAGAGTAAGACCACTGCTAAGCGACGACTTTAAATAACTCAAGAGATGGCTGAGTGAAGATGTTCACCAATTAGAAGCAAACCGACGTTGTCTGGTCGGGATATAATTTTGGTAGGCACAACATGCTTAAATTAGAACTGAGAGAGTTTTTCTAGGGGCAGAAATAGAAGAGTCCTAAGCTCCCCGAAGCATTGTATTGAGAGGAACTCTTCATAGTAAAAGACAGATAAACAAGGGGAAAAAAAAGGTTAAGTAGCAGCACACTGCAGGTCACACAGGAGAAACCTTGGTGGTGATCATCTCAGCCCAGGGCCTTAGGTCTCTGGCTGGCATGGCTGATGAAAGGCAGAGCTGTTCCCAACAAAGAGAATGTATCCCCTGTGGTTAGGCAAGGTGATGGGGGGACCCTGATTCATTTGCTGAAAAAAAATCATCAAGATACTGTGGTGGTATTGTATTGCCCAAAATATTGTGTACGCTAATAAACTTATCTGGGGTCAGAGAACAGGACAGCCACAATATTAAAGGTTAGGCAGTGGTAGCACACGCCTTTAATCCTAGCATTCCAGAGACAGAAATCCATGTGTTCAAGGATACACCCAAGCATGGTGACCAATGCCTTTAATCCCAGAAAGCAAGCCTTCAATCCCAGGGAGTGGTGATAGAAAGCAGAAAGGTATATAAGGCGTGAGGACCAGAAACTAGAGGCATTTGCCCTGGAGAGGCATTTGCCCTGGAGAGGCATTTGGCGTGGTTAGGCATTTGGCCTAGAGAAGCATTTGGCCTGGTTAAGCATTCAGGCTTCTAGCAGCAGTTCAGCTGAGAGCCATTCGGATATGAGGACATAGAGGCTTCCAGTCTGAGGAAGCAAGACCAGCTGAGGATCCGGCGAGGTGAGATAGCTGTGGCTTGTTCTGTCTCTCTGACCTTCCAGCATTTACCCCAATACCTGGTCCGGGTTTGATTTTATTAATAAGAACTTTTAAGATTCATGCTACAAGATACCCAACACCATAACCAACAAACTCCCAGAACTACAAGAAAATTCTTTTTGTTTGCGTCAGCTACAAAAAGCATGGGAAGCTAGAATACGTTGTATAATATCACACCACTGAGAACATCCCTGCTTTGTTCCTTCCTTGACCTTTTCTTTGGGTCTCTGTTTTAATACCCCATTCTTCAAAGGCCTCTGCACTGTTCAAAGTCTAAATGACTACCTAGCTAACGCACTCCCGATTTACCATTAAGTTATAGTTGACCATTGCATGATTCTCTGGCTAGTGGTTACTGTCCTACTAAACCATAAGACCAGAGAATGCTGTGGGCTTTGCTCCCCATGAGTATCTGCAGTGTAGGGGTCTCAGAGGAAGGGACATTTAAGTGGAGATTTAAAGGAAAGGTAGACAGTAACGAGGAAAGAATGGGGTAATGTCAACTAAATTATGCAAATGAAATTCTACCTTCCCATGCTTTTTGAGGGTGAAGTTTAAGTGGGAATTCAAGACTAGTTATTAAGTTCATGACTAGTAACTCAGGTCAGGCTTAGTTTTTAAATTCTCTTTAAAAAAAAAAAAAAAGGCTTCTCCCTTGCCCACAAAGGGGGAACTAAGATGGGCCAGCTCTCCTCTGGAAAACAACCAGAGCCGCACACGAAGCTGTTTCAGCAACTTTCCACACACTGAGTAGCAAGCACAGCTGCCCTGTGGTCCTGGTCTAAGAGCAAGAAACAAACGTGACCCTGTGATGGTCCCAGTTTGCTGCAGGGTAGCAATTCAGATCACAGGAAAGGAAAACCCAGGCAGATTTTGGTGCCCTTCTCTGAATAGAGAAGACAAATACAGAAGTCTAGTGAGTCTGAGACATCTCTTGTTTCTAAGGCAGCACCTCAAAGAGGAAGTTATGCTAAGAGCCCATTCAAGGATCCCCTTGGACCCAAATACTAATGTCCCTTATCTGAGTCCTAATATACGTTAGTACTAATACAGGCTGACATTCCATGAGGGTGGAGAAGAATAACACACGGAGTACAGCAAGCTGAGGAACTTCAAATGCTAAAGAAAAGCTGGGAACATTTTAGATGTTTACTCCTACCCAGAGTAGAAGAGCCGAACGGAGCAACCAATGCTTCAGCGGATGAAAGTGTCTGATCCTGTTAGTAAGATTCAGCTAGCCCTAGAGCAGACCATTCTGTACCCATGCTTCCAAAGCTCAGAAATAAGTCTATAAAATCCAACGGATAGCCAGTCAGCACAGCTGCCTGCATTGCAATAACTCTTAAAATGAACACTAACAACAGTATTCATGCCATCTAACATTTGATGAAAAATTAAATAGATATAAGAAAGGAAAGTAGTAAAATACGATCCACAACCAATGAATTAGCAATTATAAATGATAAAACTGACATATAAGGTTTCTAAAACCTTATTGTAATTTGGGGCTGGAGCGATGGCTCAGTGATTAAGAGCACATACAGATCTTCCAGAGGTTCCAGGTTTGGTTCCTAGCACCCAAGCCAGGTGGCTTGCAAACACCTGTAGCTTCAGCTGCAAGGAATCTGTCACCCTCTTCTGGCCTACATGGTCATCCACACACATGTGGAATACATTCATAAAGACAGACACACATACACAAAAATAAAAATAAAGTAGATTTTAAAAATGGTGCACACCTTTAATCCCAGTACTTGAGAGGCAGAGTTAGGTGGATCTCTGTGAGTTCGAGGCCAGCCTCGTCTACAGAGAGAGATCCAGGACAGGCACCAAAACTCACAGAGAAGCCCTGTCTTGAAAAACCAGAAAAAAAGAGAAAAAAAAAGAAAAATGGTTATTACAATTATGTGTGTATTAAAGGAAAATATAAGTGTGACTGAAAAATGAAGCCATAAAAAAGAAGGCGGCTATTATAGAACTGAGAAGCAATATACAAAATGGGAAGTGTTTGACCTTAGCAGATCAGCCACTGAAAGATCTGTAAATGTGAAAACATAACCCTGGTAATCTATGAATCACACAGTGCGGACAGGAAAATGTGAATGATGCTCAGTGCTGAGATGAAGAACCAAGCAGCCTACTGTGTGCATTCAGTCTCAGAGAAAGAGAAAGGAAGCATGCAAGTGCTGTTCACACATGTGTATATATAAAGAATTTGACCCAAAGCTTCAATTTGATAAAAGTTAGAAATTTTCAGAACCATGAATCCAAAGAATCTCAGGAATGACTCATACAAAATATCATAGTTAAATTGATAAACATCCATCGTAAGGAAAAACAACATTACAACCACCAGAGAAAACAAGGAACAGTGACAGGGAATACCACAGAGGTATCATCCGAACCCTCAGGATGGAAGACGGCGAAGCAACATCTCCAGTGGTAAAACAAGATCCCCTCTGACCTAAAATGATAATTAGAAGGAAAAATACCTTTCGAATATACATTTAAACAAAAGCTGAATCTACGAAAAGGCATGCTGGAATGGACAAACATGTAAATGTAAAACTTTTCTCACCACACACAAAGTTGTTCTGGGCTGGGAAGGTTGTGCGGTGGGTAAAGACACTTTCCAAAAGAGCTGGAGAATCTGAGTTCAATCCCAGGGACCCAGATGCTGGAAGGAGGTAATCAACCCACACACGTTGATCTCTGGTCTCTACAAACATATTATGGCACATGCACCAACACACACGCGCGCACACACACACACACACACACACACACACACACACACACACAGAGAGAGTAAATAAGTGTATAAATTGTTCAAAGATAATTATTTAAAGCAAAAATAATGGCAATCTATTTTGTAAGTTTTAGAACATATGAACGTGCTAAGAGGGACAAGTACAGCACAAAAGACAGGAAGGAAGTGATGGCTGTACACTGTTATGGGTTCATGCTATTTTCATGTTCATACCATAAACCCTAGACAAAAAGACAGCAACAAAGATGTACGGTGAATAAGCCAATTACGGAAATTACATACTCAATGTAAAAAAGGAAAAAAAGGAGTCAGACAAGGTGGCTCATGCCTGTAATCTCAGCATTCTGCAGGCTAAGGCAGGGGATTATCATAAATTTGAAGCCAGCTTGGGGATTGCATAGTGAGCCATAATCTTGAGCAATAATGGTGATAGTGGAGAAAATAAGAAATGGAGGGGAAAAATGAGTTAGGGTGGCAGACAGAAATCTTATTTTATTAAAAACCCACACCAAGCTGGGCAGCGAAGGCGCACTCCTTTAATCCCAGCACTCGGGAGGCAGAGCCAGGTGGATCTCTGTGAGTTCGAGGCCAGCCTGGTCTACAGAGAGAGATCCAGGACAGGCACCAAAACTACACAGAGAAACCCTGCCTTGAAAAACAAACAAACAAAAACCACACCAAAAGTAAAGAGTCTGCATATTACACTTGGCCTCTGCGTTCTTATATTCAGTTCCACACATATTGAAAGGTAAAGACTACTGGTTTATGAAAACCATGGCCTCCTACAAGCTACTATAGAAAATGCCTCTTAAACAACTGAGACACAGACAGGTTAAAAGTCAAAGCATTCGGGGCTAGGCATCGTGGCACATGTCTTCAATCTCAGCATTTGGGAGATTAAGGCAGGTAGGTGGATCTCTGTTAGTTCAAGGCCAGCCAGGGATACACAATGAAACCCTGTCTCAAAAAAACCAAAATAAACAAAAGTCAAAACAAAACAAACGTTAAACATATGGGAGGAATTTTATTAACACTAATCTCAAGAAAAACAATGTCAGAAAAATGGACTTTGGGAATGGGAGGTCAATGAAACCATTCCATAATGATGATAGTCAATTGAACATGAAGTCATGACTATCTGAAAACTACTTACTCTTGATTATAGATTTCAAAATAAATGGGAACACCTGGAACTATAGCCCAATGGTAGGGCTGTTGCTTGGCAGACATGAGGACCTATGTTCAATTCTCAGCACAGCCAAAAAAAACAAAAATAAAAATTGATTATGAGAAAAATATCAAAACTAACAATTATAGGTGGAAAATTTTTGGTAATTCTTTTCCCTCAGCACTTGACAGAAAAAAAAAGTCAGTAAAGATCTAGCGAGCTTTACCACACCATCAGCCAACTTGGCTTGATGGAATGCTCCATCCAATAAAAACAAAGCATAGTTTGCAAACACAAATGCAACATCTGCTGGTGTAGATCACAGGCTGGACCACAAAACATGTCTATGTATTTAAAAACCTTTTATTCATGCAGAGCATGTCCTGTGTCCTCTGCCAAAAGTACAATTAAAATAAAGGCAACAGCAAACAGGATCTGATAGAATCTGCAAATAGTCCAAAAGTAGCCAACACATTTTAAAATATCTCATTTGTCTAAAGAAAACACGGGTCAGGCCCTCTGTTCTTTTGAACAGATTCTAAAATGAATAGACTTTAGTTACCCGAAACCATGCCAGTCTTTGAACAACATGGTTGGTACCTAAGTTACTTTAGCATACTATCCATTGCTTATTCTGGAAACTGTACACTTCATTGTTTGCTAGTTAGCCCATGAAGCACTAGGCAAATAACAGATGTGTATTGTGAATCGGAACCATCCCCATCAGCAGGAGCCTGGTGGTTACTGGCTGCTGGGCATCTCAGACTTGGTTGACACACACACACCATCTTAAAGATGTTCCCTCTTTCTTACCAAGCAACGTACAGAACACTTTGCAACATGGATGACCCAAAGAAAGAATGGACCAGCAAAGTGAAAGGGCAGCCACCAAACCAAAAAAAAAAAAAAAATGAAAATGAAAATGAAAATGTGGGAAGTGAAATATTTGAATTGAAGACCAATGGGATGAGAAGAAAGATGTCGAAAGCAGGAATCTTAACGTTGTCACCTTTTGAGGGGAACTTGGTGCAAGTGATGTAAGGGGGTTGCTTATGGCTGAAAGGATGAAAGCATTCCTAAAGAACTGGCACGAGCAGAAACTTCCCACCGGGATGACATTCAGATAGTTCACATCATCAAACTGCAAAGGGGCACTGAGAAGGAGGTGTGAAAGTTAACTCATAGAAAAGATGCTTACCCGGCATGGTGATTATCATCATCAGCTTGACAAGATCTAGAGTCCCTTGGGAGATGGTCTTTTGGGCATGTCTCTGGGAGACATCTTGATTTCACTGACTGATGTGGGAAGATGCGGCCACTCTGGGCAACACCGTTCCCTGGCTGGGGTCCTGGACTGTATAAATGTAGAAAGGGAGCCAAGCAGCAGCAGGCATCCCTCTCTCTCCTTCTGATTTGGATGTGATATGGCCAGCTGTTTCCAGTGCCTTCTGACTCGACTTCCCCGTGGTGAAGGATGATGCTTGCACCATGCACTAGAATAAACTCTTCCTTAAATTGTTTTGTGTCTGTTTTATCCCAGCAACAGAAAAACAACCATAATATTTTATATTATATTATAAATTTCATGCTAGGAAGTACAAAGCACCATTCAAATGACTTCTGGTAAGTTTTTAATTGTGTGAATATATACATAATATAAAAGTTGGTGTTTCAAATGTTAAGTATGGAATTAACACATTCCCACAGAGTAGAACTGTCACTGCCATCTAACTTCTGAACTTTTTCATTTTCCCAAATGAAAACATGGCAATTTCACATGTATTTCCCGATAAATATTTACAAAGAAGCAAACATTCTAATGTGTATATTATCTTAAATTATAGGAAACTTTGAAGTATTCATTTCATCATTTGCAAAATTCCCTATACGTTTGTAACACACAGTGAGAATTTTTCTTTTCACAGCGAGAATTTTTAATAGTATGCTAAAACCTTCTTAAAGGTCACAGAAATTTTTTGATTTTTCCCTCTGACTACTAAGATCACTTGGCATGCTGTCAGCCTGCCTCTTCATTTTCATGGTCCTTCAGTCGCATGTAAAGCAAGGACTGCTTGTATATAAAACTGTGTGCAGTGCAGCAGAAACGGTCCTTAAAGGAGACATCACAGCTTGACATGCTTTTATGCTAGAAAAGAAGAAACGCTGAAAATTCACCTAAAGCCAGCAATGGTGGTACCACCAGGAGGTAGAGGCAAGAGGATCAGTAGTTGAAGGCCAAGCCTCAGTAGGCATAGGGAGTCCTAAGCCAGCCTGGGCTACACGAAATTCTGCCTCAAAAAACAAACAAACAAACAAATAAATAAGTGAATAAACAAAACAATATAAAAATGTCCCTTAAGATCTCGGGGAAGGGCTGGTGAGATGCCTTAACAAGTAAAGATGTCAAATGATTTTGGAGTTTCATTCTTGGATCTCAGAGGTAGCAAGAGAGAACTGACTCCCTGGTTGTCTTCCGGCTTCCATATGTGAGGTGTGACAAGCATACACCTACCAACACACACATACACATTAAATTGATAAAATATAACTTCAAAAATTTTTAAGAGGCAAAAAAAAAATTAAACGCAAGAAGGAAAGGAGGAAGGGAATGTGTAAACAACAGAGAAAACTCAAGGAAGTCAAGTGATCCAGCATTTTTATTCCTAAGTAAGAGAAGGGAGGATGTGGCCACACAAAGGCTGATGCTCTCATGGACAAAATTTTTGCTAATAATAGCTCCAAATGTTCTGCAGAATAAATATGATATCCATAGAATGATAAGCTGCTCTTCAATAAAATAGAATGAACTTCTAAGTTTTCACCAACACAGGCAAGGTAATTTTTTATTACATTGATGGGTGGATGGATGGATGGATGGATGGATGGATGGATGGATGGATGGATGGATGGGGTGGTGGATGGATGGATGGATGGATGGATGGATGGATGGACGGATTGATTGTGCATGTGGTAAGAGGTAGTGTGAGTATAGATTTCAGATGACAACTTTCAAGAGTTGATTCTCTCCTTCCACTCTGTGTGTAGCAGGGATCAAGCTGAGGTCCTTAGGTCAGCAGCAAGTGTGCTCACCCACTGAGCCATCGCAAAGACCTGGGCTTTGACATTTAGGTTTATTTATTTTATCTTACATATGTGAATGCTGTGTTTGCACACATGTCTGTGCACCACATGCATGCCTGGTGCCCACAGAAATCAGGAGAGGGCATCAGAGTCCTTGAAACTGGAATTATGGATGGTTGTGGGTGCTGGGAAATAAACCCTGGTCAGCAGAGAGTACTCTTAACTGCTGAGCCGTCTCTCCAGGCCCTTTAAAATATTTTTTTAAGATTTATTTCTTTTATTCTTCATGTTTTGACTGTAGATGAAAGCATTATGCTGTATAAAAGAGGCTTGTCACTAAAAGGTGTAAATCAATATCATATAATTGATATGAGAATGAGGTGAGGTGCCAATAAGCAGACACGTGGAAGCTTTCTAAAGTGATGGAATTGCTAGACATTTTATTTGTTGTGGTGGTTGCTTACATTTCCACATTGGTCAAACTTATCCAACTGTACACTTACCATACATGGATTTTTCTTTGCAAATAAATACATTATAATCACAAAGCATACCAAAATAAATGTTGGAAGAACATGATCTTAGAACCCTTTTTTTGTTTGGATTGAGCTTTTGGTTTTTGTTTGTTTTGAAGTTAGATTGTTTAAGACAGATTTTCACTCTGTGTAGCTCAGACTAGCCTAGGAATTACTAGATAGCCTAGGCTAGCCTCAAACCAATAACAATCTTCTTGTCCCAGTCTCTTTTAAGTGCTGTGATCCAGGCTTGAGTCATCCTGCCTGGTGTTTTTCTCTAACTCTGGACTCTTGGGAACCGGCAGCATTGGCAGTGGGGCCAAGGAGGGGCTGTTTACAACAGTGTGTGCTCACCATTCTGCAAGAGAGTGCTCATGTGTGTGATGCGGTGGTGTGAGTGCCCCCTGTTCTGTACCCCACTGGGTCACTGTGGCAGAACCCCGTCTGTTGGCTTCTCCTGGCTTTTTTCCTTCCCAGAAGGAAGAACTTTCTTTGTAAAATATTCAACCACACAGAAATTCAGCAGACATGAGGCAAATTGCAGCCAGCTGTGTTCTCTTCTGCCTCAAACGCATCTCCAGACACGGTTGCTGAGGGAAGGCGTGTTCTCCGTCTCAACATAATTTACAACCAAACATACACTGCAGCCAAACCCCCTTCTCCAAGTTCCTTAACAACAAGCCACCTACTTCCTCAGGGTTTTTTCCAGGAATTGGGCAATTGATGGGTGATAGTGTCTTGCCCCTCCCACAACACACACACACACACACACACACACACACACACACACACACACACTGAGACTTTACTTCCTGGGGGAATTCAGACCCAGTCTAAACTAGTTACAGCTGTCTGGCAGTTCCTCCATAGCCCACGGCCAGAGAGGATGTGAGGCTGCAAGCTAGCAACCAGAAGTAGACTAAGGAGGCAGAGGGCCTCATAAACCTTCCCTGTAGGTGTCCTGTGGTTTAGGACTTTGAAAGAAGGAACAGGCTTCATTACATTTCCTCAGTCATCTCTCCCAGGCCTGGCCCTCTCTTGGCTAACCGGTGCCAAGCGGAGTGCAGGGCACAGTCTGCCCCACAGCATCCCTTGCAAAAGCAACGGCCCCAAGTGTGCCCTGCCAGGACTGGGCATCCTCTGTGCTTCCTGCTGCCGCAGTCCCGGTGAGATGGGGGCCCTGCTGTGGGCTCTGCCTTCCTCCATCCTTTCGGTGTTGCCCCTGTGCTTTGGTCTCTGCAGTACTGCAGGCAAAGTCAGAAGACACCCGCCTGTTCTTGGCGAAGCTCTTCTTCTTCACAAGTCAGTTTTTGGAGTCGTGTCTGGTACGCCAAGGCTGCACTCAGGAGGGGCTCTCTTGCTGGATGTTATGAAACATGCAACTTGACGGGAGTCAGAGAAGTCTAAGTTGACAGTTGTACTGAAATAATAGAGGAAGACAAAGAACAGCCTGTCTTGTGATGCTTCCAATGTGAACGCTCCAATCAACATGGTCTGATATATTAATATATAATCCAAATAAGAAAGTTATAAATTGTTTATTCCAAGTTCCAAGTTGAGGGTAAGAAAGAGTTCCTGGGGGAAAAAAAACACTGGCCTCCTTGGCCGAGGCTGTGCCTAGAGTCACAGTGTGTCTACCACACTGTCAGACAGAAGAACACCATAGACTGAGCAGCACAGAGGTCTGGACTAAACAGGCTCTACCCCAAGCCAGGATCTGAACTTGACTTTAAGGGTCTCTTGAGTCGCCCATCCAACCCTATCAATGTTAGTCATTTCCAGCTACCTCCCACACGTCTTTCATGAGACTGGCTATAACGATGCAGAAACATGACATCCTCATTGAATGATTCCAAACATGTGACTCTGAATTTTAATCTAAAGCATACATATGTTTTCTTTCATGCCAGGAGAATCTGTTTTTGCCTTCTGAAGTAAATGCTAGTATGGAGAAGTTTATCCAGTCCTGAACAGCAGTAAAAGTCAGAAATAAAATTTTTAAATCTGACACTGGAAATATCGATACTGTTAGTGTCTGTCTACTCAGCTGTCAGCCTGCAAACCATATACATTGTTTCATTTGTCGTGATCTTGTATTGGAGGAAAATCGTGTATTCCACAAAGAGGCCTTGGCAACTTCTGAAACTTCACTATATTTCCTTTATGACAATTTACTTTAAAAATAAATTGTAAAAATCATTTAATCTTTAAGAGATATTGGATTGTGGAATCTTAGATTCAAAATGATGAAATTTGCTTATTTTCTAATTTGAATAAATTCACATAAGGATAAGTTCCCATTGATGTTGCAGGGGAAAAAAAAGGTCATTTAGCTAACTAAAATAAAAATAAATCGATATCATCTCTCATAGGATAGGAAGGAATTTCCCTCTCTGCATAGCACATTAGGTACTTTAGAGGAGGGTTTCTTTGCCCTGGAAAATTGCCAGACTAACCAAGAATTATACAACAGATGGTAGCAACCATAAATGTGACAAACCCCAATAAGGTTATTTTTTCCCCCTAAGACTAAGGTTTGTGTTGATGTCACCAATATTTCCAAAACAAGGTGCTCTTGATACTGTTCTGATGGTGAACTCTGGTGGATGTAACTCTAGGTTAGCCACCCAAGGGACCAGAAACCCCCAGCTTTGGGAGCACAAAAGCAGACATCTTGGAACCTCTCAGGGCCTGAAATAGGGCTCCTGGCATCCAGAGAGCATAGAACAAGAAGTTCTTCTCCCTGTCAATTCCTCATTTAGAAGGCGGAGCCATAACTAAGGTACAACTTCCTAATTGACCAGAAGCTGCTTACGAATGGACTGGAATCCATCTAGTGTCCATTTTAAAAATGGTCCCAAGTTGGGCATGATGGTTTACACCTGTAATGTAAGCTTTCTTGAGACTGAGGAAGGAGAATAGTCTTGAGTTCAAGGCCTGACTGGATTCCTAAACAAGGCCCTATCTCAGGAAGTAAATTAAAAAAAAAATCACTCCAGACTCTGTTGATTTTTCTGTGTTTAAAAGTTAGACATTATCATAGCCAATTAATAGGAAGGACATAAAGTTCAGCTCCTGAGCTGGGGGTAAGACACAGGAGTAGTGCACTTGCCTAGCATGGACAGGGTAAAACAATTACATAAAAAAAGAAAACTTAAGCTAGGCTTGGGAGCACACCTGTAATGCTGGCACTCCCAAGAAAGAGGCAAGATGATCACCAGGCAGAGCTACGCTGTGAAAATCTGTCTCAAACAAAACAAGGTAACCACCCCTTATCGCCAGACCCTGTCCCCCATCCCGCCCCCCACCCCCAGACAAAAAAGCACCTTAGTCTCTGTCAGAGACCTGCATTGGTTGATGGGGTAGCAGACTCATCTTGATTATAGACAGAGCTTCAGCCCAAGGGTTCTGCCTTCCAAGAGATAGCAAGAAATAAACCGGTCCAGGGCTCTGGGAAGGGCAGCCTAATGCCAGCCCCTGTCATCAAAAACGGGGCTGCCTGAGATGGCACCAAATGAAGAAGTGGTGGCATTAATGCCTTTTCCGGGGTCAGAGTCACAGGATAAACCGTATCCTTCTTTTAAGAGTTTTTATTTATTTATTTATTTATTTATGTATTTATTTATTTATTTAGTGCGTGCGCACGCGTGTGTGTGTGTGTGTGTGTGTGTGTGTGTGTGTGTGTGTCTATGTATGTGTGTCATATGTGTTCAAGAGCCCGCTGAGATAGGTCAGAAGAGGAGTTCTAGAGTTCCAGGGGATTGAGAATGGTACTGTAGATACAGGGAACTGAATCTGGATCCTCTGCCGGAATAGTAAGTGGTGGACCACTTCCCCAGCCCCACTTCCTGCCCCCCCCCCCAAACAATCCTTCTTGACCCATCCACGGTTAAAATTTTAAGTTTTTATCCTTAAAAAATAAAAAAAAAAAAAAAAAGCAGTTAAACTGCCATCCTCATAACGCTGGGGTAAAAACACACAGGGCACACCACTGAGCCCTACCCGGAGATGAAGAGCAGTTGCTGGGAACAGCCTTGGAAGCCAATCAAATCTTTAATGTATTTTAAAGCCACTTGCACGTTTCATTGGAAGGTAGAAATGGTAGTGTCCACCAACTCAGAGAGTGAAATAACCTAACCGACTCTCCTCTCCCCCATCGCCACCTCTGACACAAGACAGTCCAGCAAAATTTAGAGAAGAAATCCTACATTTCTAGTGGAATCCCACCAGAAAACTGAATGGGGAGAGGGGGATAAGAACCAGCAATTCTCCAACTCGAATTCCCCAGAAATATTTTTCCTACAATTATTAAAGCATTGGTGATTTTTGATGAATTCACTCTGTCCTTTACAAATGTTTTCTCTTGAGAGCTGTTTCATCAGAAGCAGAAGTATCCCATACTGTGGGATAACAAGGCCACAGGGTATTTCCATCTAGCAGAGGAAACAGCATTCTCGTGTACTCATTAAGAATGTTTCAGCCCCATCAAGCTCAGCCAGGAGAAGCCCCTCAAGATAGTGACTGTCTAGTCCCAGACAGGACACACGAACCAGCACTGACCTTGATGAGCTCACCACTCTTAAAAAACTGCTCTATCATCTTACAGATACAGAAACAGTCTCGTTAAATATATTAAGGTTGGCTAGATTTGAGATATTAAATCCAGTGAAGGCCCTAGATGATGACTTATAAAGCCAGAATACTAATTTAGAAATTTACATATCTTTGTGGCTCTCCTCCTTGGTACCTTCCTCCCTCTCCAATCCTTCCTCTATCCCCCCTCTTTCTTCCTTTCTTTCTCCCCATCCTTCCTCCTCCTTTTCTTCTTTCCCTTTCTGTCCTCTGAGACAGGGTCTCAGGCTGGCCCTGAGCTTGTGATGATCATGCTGCCATAGCAACCCCAATCCTGGGACTATAGGTCTATGCCAGGATGCCTGGCTCCATTCTCTCCTTTTAAACCAGCAACACGAAGGTGACAGCATTTGGTAAGAGTGGAGTGACCGGAGATGTGACCACAACCCACTGGCATTAGGTTCTGATGGACTGTGACACTTACCCCACCATCATGGTAGTATAGACAGACTGGCCAGAGTGACCAAAGGCAGCAGCTGGGAAGGTATCTTTCTCTCTGACACACCTGTCCATGCATCTCCTTTCAGATTGTGTCTACTGCTGATTGATTCCCTTTCTGGTTGATGTATCTGCTTTCTTCATTCAACAGGGCTATGTCCCTAGGCCGGCTGGTCTGCCGGGCTGACTTCTGAATCTCACTCATACATTGTAGTCTTTTTTCAAGTGGTCATGGATGCTCTCCATGGGTGCTGCCTGCCTTTGAGGGGCCTGTGAAGAGATTTGACGAAAACCTGAAAATCATGCCATTCCTTGAGAGGGGAGCACCGTTGGAAAGGGCCCGTGCTGAGAAACAGGAAGGAGGAGATGTCGGTCACCAAGACAATTGTGTACATGTAGGGCTTTCCCCCCTTAAAGGGATGTTTGATTGCAGAATCGCAAAGGTGTGGAGGATGGAGGAGGAAGAAGGAAGGGAGACCACACAAGTCAACACCTGAAGTTCGGAGGTGTTTGGTAAGCATGTCTTAGCTCCTCTGAGGGGACAGCTTCCTCCTCCAGTCAGCCCCACTGAAACTGGGGCCTCGTTGTGTGGGGAGCTCTGGGATCTGAGGAAACTGAGGAAGAAGTGGACAGAGTGTTGCAAATAATTAATGACCTTTGTTATTCCAGCCTCACTTGGACATCAGTTCTCCTTCTTTGCTTCAGAGCAGTGGTTCTCACCCTTCCTGATGCTGTGATCCTTTAATACAATTCCTTATGTTGTGGTGGCCCCCCGTCATGAAATCATTTTTCTTGCAACTTCATGACTGTAATTTTGCTGCTGTTATGAATCTTAGTGTAAATAGCTGCATTTTCTGATGGCCTTAGGTAACCCCTGTGAAAGGATCATGTGACCCTCGAAGGGGTCGTGACCCACAGGTTGAGAATCCATGCCTTAGAGTATCCAGAACAGGACAGCGTTATCAGGAGGGGAAAGGGAAGTTTGCTCCAGAAGGAATCCAGAGATTGAGAAGACCATCCAGAGATTGAGAAGACCGTTGCCACTTTTGACCACCTGTTGTGAAATTTGCAGCTGAACTGTGGGCTTGTAAACTTGCCTCATATCTTGAGAAAAGATCAATCCCCTGCTTTTAGCTTCCCAGTGAGCTTCCAGTCACAGCTTTGCATAAGTGAATTAGAAAGCAGGAAGTGGGTTCCCATAGCAAGGAATGGAGGACTGTCACTCTCTGACCCCAGAGAAGTGTTGTTCCTCTCAGACTGTGTCCTTTTCTAAGTTGCAACACAGTGTGTGAAATAGTGTTTTTGTCAGTCTGGGCCCTGGCCTGGGTGACTCCGTTTTACAGGCAGCCTCTGCCTCCTCGTTCTGGAGTAATCCCGAGGCAGGATGACGCTGCACCTGCTTGTACACACACATGAGAACAGCATCTGTCCAGCACAGACTGACCAATAACTTATTTCTAAAAGTCGAAGGGACTCAGATTGTGTGAACACAGGGATATGTTAAAGCCATTTCAGAAAAGGTAGACCTGAGGACTTATCAGACCCGCCAGAAAGAGGATGTGTGCAATGGCCTCACTTGGACCCTATGAAGAGGACATCTAGTACTGTGATGGTGATTCACACCACAGGTCTATTATCATCTGACTCTCTCTCTCTCTCTCTCTCTCTCTCTCTCTCTCTCTCTCTCTCTCGTGTGTGTGTGTGTGTGTGTGTGTGTGTGTGTGAATAAGGGGTCAACAGGTAGAGGACTCTGACTGTCCCAGGGGCTTCAGCTGAGTTCAAGTTCAGTCTCCTACTGCTGACCACTCATTCAACTGCTGCTGCCTAGCTGCCCGTTTATCTGACCTGGCCGTACACTTGATCTTGGAGACTGACTCCACTCTGAGGCTTGGCTCTGCAGGTAGCACCTTTAGAAGGTCTCTAACAAGACTAATTATCTACTTTCCTGAAGAAACTGTTTACGTCTCTGTCACCCTTCTGTCTCTGCCTCCATTAAGTTCTTTCTAAACTCCTTGAGTTTTGCTATGGCTTTTTAACCCCTCTATAGTCATTCTGTAGCCTATAGACAGACAGACAGACAGACAGACAGATAGATAGATAGAGTAAGATAGATAGATAGATAGATAGAGTAAAATAGATAGATAGATAGATAGATAGATAGATGATAGATAAAGATAGATAGATAGATAGATAAAGATAGATAAAGATAGATAGATAGATAGATAGATAGATAGATAAAGATAGATAGATAGATAGATAAAGATAGATAAAGATAGATAGATAGATAGATAGATAGATAGATAGATAGATAGATAAAGATAGATAGATAGATAGATAGATAGATGATAGATAGATAAGATAGATAGATAGATAGATAGATAGATAGATAGATAGATAGATAGACAGACAGATAGATCATCACTGTGTGGTATGTAATATGTGATCTGATGGTTAATATTTTTAGTTAAGATGAGACTCAAAGAGCTTGTGTTTGTCCACAGTTATCAGGGAAAACCCAGACTACTTGGAAAATTATAGCCAATGAGCTAACATAACTTGTGAATTTATTATTATTCAATACATTCTGAACTCATTGGCAGGTTAATGCAATGATTAATAATTCAGACCATTGACGGATCCTAATTTGTAGAAAGTAATAGAAACTTACCAAGTGAGAACTAGTTAAGGAAGTAAATCCTTGAAGGTGTACCTCTGAGGACTATATCCTGCCCCCATGCCAGCTTGAAATGAACTATTCTCTCTTACACATGGACCCCAGCACACTGCCATGATGGTCTATCTCACCACAGGCTCAGAGGCATGGAGCCAAGTGACCACAGACTGAAATCCCTAGAACTGTGAGCCAAAATAAGCCTTCCCTCCTTTACATTGTTTATTTTGGAGACTTTGTTATAGTGTCAAAGAATGAACTAACTCATCATATAATTGGCATCATGTTTTACATAGCCATTTCAGATTGATTCCCTTCAACAACATGAAAGTTTCTTACATGTCTTTTCATGGCACGATAGCTTCTTTTTTAACACTGAAAAATATTCCACTGTCTGGATGTATCACAGTCTTTTGTATCAATCTGTGTCCCTCCTCACAGTGTCTGTGTATTAATACTCCAAATCCCTAATGTCACTTACTATAAATTTAAAGAGGCAAATAAGGATAGCTGAGATCTTTAGAGTGGGCTTTTAATCCAATGGGACCAGTGACCTCATGGGAAGAGACATTAGAGATTGCTTGCCTAAAGAACAGTCACCTGAGGATACAGCAAGAAGACAGCTACTTAGAAGCCCTCAGGAATCCCATCAGTTGGTCCCTTGATCAACCAGCCTCTAAGATTGTTGTTATAAACTAAATTTCTGCCATTTGAGGCACCCAGTCTGTGATAGACTGACGCTTATGCAGACAAGTAGTTTCTCCATCCCACTGAAAGATATCTGCTTTGCTTCCAAGTTTGGCAATGATCAAGAAAGTTGCTATACACGTAAGTCTTAAGCTCATTTGAATAAATACCAATGGGTGAAGCTGTTGGATTGCACCATAAGAGTATGTTTAGTATTATAAGCTTCTTCACCACACTGGCTGCACCATTCTTGATTCCCACCAGCAGTGAATGAGCCTTCCTGTGGCTTCATATGCTCCCCAGCAATGTGTTCTGTTGGTGGTCCAGACTTCAGCCATCTTATTAGGAATCTGTCAGCATCACTTTTGTTTTAATTTACATGTTTCTAACGTGGGAAAGATTTCATTTGTTTATTTGACATCTACATCCTCCTTGGTCAGGCATATTGTTCACTTTTTTATCCTATTGTTATTAACATGCACTCAAGTTTCTTCCATGTCTTTTATGGCTCAGTAGCAACAGCCCATTATCTACTTTAGCATTGCTGGGACAAATCCCGGACAGAAACAACAAAGGTGGTATTTATCCTGTGTATGATTTCAGAGATATGGGTTCGTCATGGTGTGGGGGCACACACACACACACACACACACACACACACACACACACACGCATGCACGCACACACGTACGCACGCACGCATATACACACAAACGTTGAGTGCACAGATCATGTATTTTCTGTGGAAGGCAGATGACAGCCTTCTTCGACTTGAGAACACTAAAGAGCTACAGCTGTGGACCATTTTTAACAGTAAAGTTACTAGCAAAACAGAACAATTAGGCTGAAGAACCCATCACTGGATTCCCTACGAAGGCTGTAATAAGAAGGTAGAGCTTTGCTTTGCCTGACCTCAGCTGAGCTCATGAACAATGGGCTCTTTTGTTTTTTTCTTACTGTCCCCTGCGTTTCCACAGATAATTGCAAAAATGCAGCAAATACAGTCATGCACTGTGATTTCAACATTGTGTGAACATCATGGGGCATACTTTCACACACACTAAAAAGCTATGACATCACTAACATTATAATATATGAGACCATCATTGTAGTGTGGTTCACTAAAGATTATTACAGGACACATGACTATATTGATTTTTTGGGTTACAAATAACTGTTAGCAAGTAGGCAAGTTCACAAATACAGACTATGAGTTTTGAAAATCAGCCATACATCTTTCAGATAAAGTGAGAGAATTCTGTAAAGAAGAACTTCCCCACATGCCTATTTGGATCTTAGGAAAAGGGTTACCCACAGAAGGGCTCATGCCAACAGGTGGATATCCAGATGTTAAAGACAGCAGCAGGTCATAAACACGCAAAAAGGCCCAACAAACTATATGGACATCCCTTGGTTCTCCTGCCTCACAGTAAACTGAATCAAAATCCAAAGGACTTGAGTGGATCGTGATGGTGCATGCCTGTAATCCTACCACCTAGGAGGAAGAGGCAAGATGGTCAGGAGTTCAAAGCCTCAACTACATAGCAAGTTCAAGGCCACATGAAACCCTGTTTCAAAAAAATTTTTTTAAAGAAAGGAAGGAAGGAAAGAAGAAGTCAGTGGACTTGCCACTGTGACAAAATGAGGTAACCCCTCAGCAGAGACCAGGCTAGGTGAAGGAAGTGGAGGGAATCATGAGCAGAGACCCAGATGTCTGTAGCTCATGTGAGTAGAAGAAAGAAAATCAGTGATTGAGAAATGGACAAGTTCTTCTGAGAACAGACTGGACTCAGGACTCATCAGTGACAAACACCAAGCCCTGGAAAAAGGGTTGCTAAACAGAGGGGCACAGATCCCAGCCAGGGCAAGCACCCAGGCATGCTGGCACATTCCTGTGACCCCAGATCTCAGAAAGTCAAGGCATGGGGACAGTAACAAATTTAAGCCAGCCTGGGCTCATAGCCAAGACTCTGTCTAAAAAAAAAAAAAAAAAAAAAACAAGGGGAAAAAAGCCAGGTGACTGTCCATACATCATCAGCATACAAGGGGCCAGAGAGCCCGCCTCCTTTGACTGCCACAGCTCACATTTTCCAGGTTGAGATGCGGTGAGTGGGGCCAGAATCCCTACCGTACCCATCAATGAATTAGGGTAGACTAAGAGATGCTTAAACTTCTGGACCACTAAGCTTTAAATCAGAATGAACATTTAACTTTTCTGATGGTTACCAATAGGAAAGAAGGACCGATTTAGTGAACTGATGATACATTTTTGTGTGCCTCAGCTGTGCCATGAGCTGAAATACATAAACCAGTCGTATGTTTTGGAAACTGGTTCTTCTCCCAATCGAATGAGGGAAATAGATGCTTAGTGATTCGTCAGAGGTGACAGGGCACTTTTGTGACAGATGCTTTCTTAGTTAACTGATTTGCTTTATCCAGAGGGCAGCAGTGAGCTTTGGCAATGCTGCTAGCCAAGAAAGAAGTTGAACCAGCGCAGATAGGAGGAAGTCTCCTCAGAGTGTCTCAGGAAAGCTCCCACAGATGTGCATGTGTGATTCCCATTGTCTCCAGTGTGGGTGGCAAGAATTCAATCTGTCAGGCACACAGAAGAGCCCTGGCCTACCACTGTCCATTCTCTATCTCATATACCATATACTGTTGTGGAATATTAGCTTAAGATGTGCTACATTCATTTGTGCTGGGGAATATGTGTTTAATGACGCAAAGATGTGTTGTATGCTTTTATGTTGCATTTGTTTCTCTGTAAAGCTGTGTCACTTTGCCTGTCAAAAACATCTGATTGGTCTAATAAAGAGCTGAACAGCCAATAGCAAGGCAGGAGAGAGAAATAGGCGGGGCTGGCAGGCAGAGAGAATAAATAGGAGGAGGAGGTGAAAAGGGGGAAGGAGAGAGGACATCAGGGCCAGCCACACAGCCACACAGGCAGCAATGGAATAAGGAGTGAAGAAAGACATATAGAATAGAGAAAGGGGAAAGGCCAGAGGCAAAAGGTAGATGGGATAATTTAAGAAAAGCTGCTAGAAACAAGCCAAGCTAAGATGGGCATTGATAAATAAGAATAAGTCTCCATGTATTTATTTGGGAGCTGGGTGGCAGGACCCCAAAAAACCAAAACGCAAAAAGTAAAAAAAAAAAAAAAAAAAAAAACCAACTGCCATATACAATATAGGTGTATGTCTATGGTGAGTGGTGAGGCCATATTTCTTGAGGGCAGGACAAGCCCTCCCCTGATAAGTAGGGCCAGCTTGCCGGCTGCAATATTCAGCAAGGGGCAGGAACTTTATAAAAAAGCTTTAATTGGATTATTCCCAGGCTTTATGTTGATAATGTTCCATGGTAAAATTGCCTGCTTGTTGTGGTGTTGAGCTATTATCAAGTCTGAAGTACAGACTTTGATGTAATCATTCATAATTTTCTTCCCTCAATAATTCTTGATGGGCAGCCCAGACCCAGGACATCTATGTGGCCTTTGGTGGCAACGTGGGGCATGGACATCAATACAGACCCTGGCTATGGTAGGACCACGGACCCAGACACAGTCCTCGGCAGCATCCTGGGCCAGGTTGTCACCATGGCTCCCAGGTGGCTGTGCAGGCTACCAAGATTGGCGTGGCCTCCCATGGCAGCACAGCCCTCAGACACCAACGTGGCCCCAGGTGGTGGTCCAGACCACAGGCCCCTGCACGGTCTCCCAGTGATGACAGGAACCACAGACATCAACACAGGTCCCTTCAGCTGCTCCAGAACCACAGATCAAGATCTGCTCCTTGGTCATAGCTCAGGCCCAGACATCTCCCTGGACTCGGTTGGCCAGTTGACCATTCATGTCAGCCGGTTCCTCACCACCCTCACTTCTCTAGATCTGCCTCTCTCCCCAGCCCACAAGCCATTCCGCCTCTCCCTC
Source organism: Peromyscus attwateri (assembly GCA_902168425.1). NCBI lineage: Eukaryota > Metazoa > Chordata > Mammalia > Rodentia > Cricetidae > Peromyscus > Peromyscus attwateri. The sequence goes on along the minus strand of CABHPP010145752.1, from coordinate 39,059 downwards.
TCTCCCACCTCCCCACCCTGTACTCTCACCACAATGGTGACCAACTGCCCAGCGCCAGGGCTCTTGGTTGGGTCACAGCTGGGTACCTGGTTGAGTACTGCCTGCCCCAGCCACAGGGGAGTTATTGCCTTTCTTTTCTCCCATGCCCAGGCCTAGAGACCTTAGGCAGTACTTGGCTTGATGGTACCTGATGCAGTTTGATTGTGGTCCCTGCAGACCCAAAAGTCTGGGGGTGGGGTGGGGTGGGGGGAGCACCATCTGTGTCCACCACTGATTCAGGCCCCTGTGCTATTATTTTCCACATCCCCCAATCATTCACAGCCTGTCACTGCCTTGGTTTGCAGTCAGGGATAAGGTAACCAAAGTTTCTTGTTGGACAGCCTCTAACTGGGTTCTGGTATGACAAGTGACCTCCTCCTGCTACCTTCCTGCTCCATGCAGAGTCTCGTGTGTGTGTGTGTATGTGTGTGTGTGTGTGTGTTCATGTGGGTGCAAATGCAGGTGTGTGTAGCATGCAAAGTCTCTTGAACATACTGCATCCTGAATCCTTCCTTGCCCATGTTCCTTGCTCGGGCCCATCGTCATTGGCTTGTGGCTCAGAGGAATGGACTGAGGACTCTTTCACAATCCTTTTGCTCCTTCAGTTCAATGCCTGTGAGGACTTCCTGCTGTTTTCACTCACTGAGCACTTGAACAACCCCTATTGTGTCCCTTACACTTAGCCCATACACTAAAGTTTCTTCACTGAAATTTCTTAACTCAGTCAAAGAACTTGGAGTCTGCTTCCTGCTGGGACTTCTCCTGGAATTCTGAGTCTCCAGTCTACTCTCTGGGATGCTCTGGCCCCAGAGTCTTGGGTTTGTTGTAGCTCAGTGCAGAGACAGCTGCTTCCAAAGCCCTCACTGCTGCTTGCTAAAAATGCAAATTCTTGGGTTGCACGTCTGAGCCCCTTTCCCATTAGAATCTCTGGGCAAGCTGAGCAGTGGTGAGCACATCTCTACACTAACATGCTTTTACTGAATAAAAGCCTTGGATGAGATGGATCTCCGTGTTCCAGGACACACCAGTAGCCTTGGAGAACCCTCCACTAATGCCTCTCTTTATGGATAAAAACAACAACAACAACCAATTATTGTATTTCCAGCAATTTAAGCTTCTAAAAGAAAGGGTCATGTAGAAATATTTTTTTTAGCTAGATACAATCACCCGTTTGGAGGCTGCTTGATGTGAATTCTTGCATCTGGGATTGCCCAGTGTGTGTCTCAGGCATGCTGAAATACGGTTTCAAAGGGTCTCCTTTTCAAAGCCAGGCCTCTTCCTCCTGCACTTTCAATGTCTGGGATCCCAGGGGAGGAGAACTGCAGTATTTAGAGCCCTTTGCTACCCTATGGTTCAGCTTCCTAACTTACAGAGGAGACGGGAACAAGAGGAGCATGTCCCAAAAGCTCCCACTCAGTTGGTTTCTTTAATGTGTTTACTGGTGGGTTTTCCTGATGGTGCACTCGAGGTGTTTCTTACAGGTGAACTCTGAGAAGGTAGAACTTCTGGGTTAAGTTTTTTCCTCTGAGAGGTGACATGAGCTTGAAATGTGACCTTTTTTTAAAGCCCGTATTAGTTTCCCATCCCAGCACTTACTTACTGGCTTTAGACACAGCCATGTATTATTGTCATGGTTTCTGAGCTGGAGCCTCTGTTCTGGCTTTCACAGACTGGAGCGAAGGAGTGGTCCACAGTGAGTTCCTGGTCCTTCTCAAGGTCACAGGTGAGCTAGCAGGATCTGGTTCCGAGTGGCTGTAGGACTGCAGCTCCATTCCTCTGGATGGGTTGTCCACTGGGTCTACTGGGCCACCCTTGGCTCCTTGAGTCCACCTGCTGTTTGTAGTCATGTGGCCTCTATGGGTCCTTATCAGACCGCTGAATTCTCTCTCTCTCTCTCTCTCTCTCTCTCTCTCTCTCTCTCTCTGTTAGTAAACTAAAAGGTCAGCCTATAGTGACCTCCTCATATGGCCACATCCTTTTACGTTCATAGATTCAGCTCACAGGAATGGGAAGAAAATTATGCCAGGCATGTATAGTATTAGGCATGTCGGGGATCTCTCAAAACTCCATGCATCACAAGGCCTAAGAATAGCCTGTATGTATTTTGACTTACCATCCTTACAATAGCCCTGAGAAGTAGGTCTTAGCTGGCTCTATGGCACATGTTCGTAATGTCAGCACTCCAGAGGCTGAGGCAGAATTACTGTGAGCTCTAAGCCATCCCAGGCTGGTGAGGGAACAATTATCCCACTTCTGTAGACAAGTAACTTGAAGTGTATGTTAGCACCTGAAAGTTAAAATTATAGACTTAATTATTCCTTTTGAAAATAAAGGAGGAAATTTCCATTCCTTTGTCATCTCGGCCCCTGTCTCCTCCTCCCCGCCCAACCCCCACCCCGACTTTCTTTCAATGTCCTTTTCAAACATTTGCAGTCAAGGTTTCCTCAAAAACCGGAGCTCTACCCTTGAGGTGGAATCACGACGGAAGATAATGTTCAATCTGTTCAATCCCAGGAAGAAACAGATCTATGTGTCATGTGACTCTAAATTATAAGGCTCTACTTTGTGGATTGTGTCTGATTAGCGAGAGCTGAGTGTAAGAGTTCCTTGTTTTTGTAGTGTCTTTCCTGGGTGTCATCAATGTCCATCATTGTGTGGTTTAACACTTACTCAACAATACAATCCCTTTCTTTTCTGCCTTGTTAAAGAGGCTTCCTGAGCTGGGAAGCAACTTTATCTTGAATTCAATTTCCTCAATGGGCTCATAATAGTTGAGTAATTGTCAAGAACACCTTGCTACACTGGCTTCAAAGACCACATGTCTCATACCTTCCCTCACTACTTTATTTTACCAAAACTGATTTGAAAGATGTACCTGGGCTCAACCTGGGACATCTCTGTACACTGTTCTCTGACCACAAGATTTGCAGCTAAACCTTAAGAGCAGGGTTTTCCAACCTTGGGAATGTTGACATTATGAGCCACGTAATACATTGTTGTGGGGCTGTTCTGTCCCGTGGATCTTTAGTGACATCCTTGACATCTATCTGGGAGATAATTTGTGTGGCAGGGATGTGCAAAATCACCTCATGTTCACAACCAATCCTATAAGGGATGAAAGAAAGAATCCCACCCCCCAGGTTTAGCAGGGAACTAGGAAAATAAAGGAGGATCACAGATGGAAGAATGTCCTCTTTCCAGACTTTCTAGAATGGCTAGCTAATAATTCAGCAGCTAAGAAAAAGGCCTATTAAGTTTTGCTCACTCTCCTTTTGCTTTGGTTTTGTTATAGTGTCTTGCTAAGACGCGCAGGCTAACATGAAACTCTCCATCCTCCTGACTCAGCCTTTCCTGTGCTGGTATTATACAAACATGCACTGGCAATCCTGGGTTAAATCTTTCAATGTTTTCAGAATTAAGAGGAACCAGGGTCAGGTAAGCAGCAGCCTCATTATTCATTCTGTACTTCTTTTTTTTCCCCCTGGTTGGACTGAAGAAACCATGTGCCTAAAAATTGACCACAGTAAAATCCTTCTTTTGCCTGAAGATTGTATTGTAATTTCTTGCATTTAGTGAGGTGGAAAGGTTCATTACGTCCCATCAAGAATTATTGAGGGAAGAAAATTATTGATGATTTAGATCAAAGTCTGTACTTCAGACTTATAATTGTTAGGGACCACAACAAGCCGCCAATCTTACCATGGAAAATTATCAACATAAAGCATTGGAATAATCCAGTAGAGGGTTTTATAAAGTTCATTTCCTGATACATTCAAGTCCAATATCTTGCCTGTACTAACAACAATTAAAGAAAAGATTGAAAGATAGTTGTGCCACTTGGAGCTAGATGCTTTCAAATTGAAAACAAACCTCACGTGCTTCAGCCTTTCCTGAACAGTCTGTACTCTCAGAAGGTTCCAGAAGTAGTGCTGTCTCCACTCTGTGCTCACTTCCTTCCACGCTGCCTGAACGAAGCATGACTCCTTTTCCAGCGTCAGCAAGTAACTATGTACCAAAGATCTGCTATCTCACCAGCGTGTTAGGAAAGACAAAGAATCATGAGACCCAGTGTCTCCTCTCCCGAGTTAGGTCACTGCTGGGAGAAACCGGTTCTACATGTGAAGTGGGAAAAGCTTTTGCCAACTTCCCAGCCTGGCAGGTCCCATGTTCCAGAACAGAGTCAAACTCAGTCTCCACATTTATGCATCGGTACTTCTGCTTGTAAGGAAAAGGAGGACGAGAGAAAGTGCTTAGTTTTGTGATCCTTGACGTGTCCCAGCCAAATGCAAGTGGGAGTGATCTTTTCATGCTTGAGGACTTGACACGTCAGCCAGACATCATCCTGCATGCCTGGAATCGCAGCACTCGGAAGACAAAGGCAGGAGCATCTGGAGTTCCACATGAGACACAGTCTCTGAGAACAACCCAAAATTTGACACACACTTTTCCACCGTACCCGGATGCACAATTGTACTTATCCTCTCTTCTGAAACGAAGTACCATCAGTGAAACTGAAGCTCTGAGGGCGAAACTCACTTCGTCCTGGTTGACTTCTCCAATGTTCTGTGGAAGCCTCTAGCAATCACATGTTTGTATAAAAATCCCAGCATGTGTTAGATTTGTGGGGACATGTGTTGTTTTTCTTGCTGAATGAAATCCCTTGTGGCTCTTGGTTTCGAAGACTTTAACCTTCTCTTCCTTAATGCCTTTGATTCTGGACCCACGGTAAGACATAACGTCATGGCATGGAGAGTATAGGGAGAAGGCTATTCAAACCATCACATGAAGCAGAAGGAGAACCGATTGGGGACCAGGCAGCCTCTAAAATCCCTTCCCAGTGACCTGCTTCCTCCAGCAAGGCTCTACATCTTACTTCCAGAACCTCCCAAGGTAACAACAGAGTCTGGGAACCTAGCCGTCAATACATGAGCCTTTATATTCAAACTACAACAGTACTTTAGTCACATTTTTGTATCGAACCTTGAGCTATTAAGTCTGCTGCCTAGACTTCTCTTAAATTAGCCATGAGTTAATGTGCCTGGGAATTGGGAGAGGACCGGAGGTTGGCTGATCCTGGTTCATTTTTTTTTTTTTGCTGTAAGCCTACTACAGTCTTGATACTGGTCACTGCAGTATTTGCCACTATGTGGCTGCCAAGGTCAAAGGCTGCCCTCAAGGTCTCCTGATAGGAATCCTGAGAACATTCTAGCCTCGGGAAAACCCCAGCTGTATTGTGATATCACAACAGTTCATATGAGAGCAGGTTAATCTGACCTCTTTATCTCCCAAAGGCCCAGTCCCTGAAGGGTATCCTATGGGCTCCAGGAATATCCTGCTGACACTGCTATCTCCCACAGCACAGGAAGCAAGTCACTCCCACCAGGTTTGAACAGTGTAATATACCCTTGCCAGTGAGGTCTCCGACTTGTTCTCTGTATTTGGGGGTGGGGGGTGTGGGAAATGGAAGTGGCCTAAGATCTAAGCACATACCCAAGAGTACAGAAGAGCCTCACATTTCTGTACATGGCCCAATGCCACAAAGACAGTTTCCTCTTTGTCAATCTCTTATTTTCCCTATCTTTTTTTTTTTTTGATAGGGTCCATAGACATAACATTTGTCTCAGGTCCCATGAGTTACCTTTTGTCCTTTGGAATACTTCCCATTGTCCCACAATATATCTGATTTGCTCTGATATCTGGACATTTGTTCCATTTCCAGTTCAGTATCTGTGTTAAAGTTTTTGCCACAATAAAACTGTTCTTCAAGGAGGATGATCCTAAACCATCTTTGCAGCCAAGTCTCGTCCTGTAGAAAACCCAGTGGCGCACACTGACTACATGCCCACTGCTACCATCCTTCATCACAAGTACAGTTTATGTACCTGTCTGGTGTCACTTCAGTCTATTTAGGCTCAAAAAATATTTGGTAGAATAAGGTCAGCCTGGGCTACACAGAAGCCTTGTCTCAAAAAGTTAACTTGGGAGCAAATACACCTATTGTTCCTTTTCTGTCTTCTTATTTCAGAAGAGTGGAGATGAAGGAAAAGGAAAAGAAGAAGGTATCAAATATCCACGCTGCTCTACCACTCTCTGAACAAGCAATCTGAACATCACTTTCATCATCTTTGAATGGGAAGGTAGACTAGACTATTTGAATTTTGCATAATAATACCTAAACTCTTTAAAATGCTATTCACAAGCATCTGTTTTTGTTAACTCAAAAGTTTTCGTTGAATTTGGATGTGATGGCACACATCTGTAATCCCAGTACTTGGAGGTAGAAGCAATAAAATTATGAGTTCAAGGCTAGCATTGGTTACATAGTGTATTCTAGCCTAGCCTGGCTACATGTCTCTCTGTCTCCTCTCTCATGTAGATATAGATATAGATAATATAGATATTGTACTGGGTGGTTTTATGTCTCAACTTGACACAAGCTAGAGTCATGCAGAGGAGGAGCATCAGCTGAGGACATGTCTCCTTGAGATCCAGCTATAGGGCATTTTCTCATTTAGTGATCAATTTGGGAAGTTCCAGCCCATGGTGGGTGGTGCCATCCCTGGGCTACTGGTCCTGGGTTCTATAAGAAAGCAGGCTGGGCAAGCCATGGGGAACAAGCCAGTAACAGCTCCCTTCTGGGGCCTCTGCATCAGCTCCTGCCTCTGGGTTCCTGTCGTGTTTGAGTTCCTGTCCTGACTTCCTTCAGTGGAACAGCAATGCTGAAGTGTAAGCCAAATACCCTTTCCTCCCCAACTTGCTTTTTGGTCATAGTGTTTTGTTCGAAGCAATATAAACCCTAAAGAAGACAAATTCGTACCAGAAGTTGGGTATTACTGTGATAGGCCTGACCATGTTTGTGTTTGGAGGAATTTGGACTTTGGTACTTTGGGTTATGAAAGCAGTTAAATGCTTTAAGAACTGCTTAATGGTCCATACTAGAAGGAGCATGAAAGACAGTGGTGCTGAGAGTTATTTGAACTGGGGGTGGGGGGGTGTCACGCAAGATATTTCAGAGGAGAAGAATTTTAGTATGTTGCCTAGAGATCATTGGCTGCCTTTTGCCCTTGTCCAAAGAGTCTGCCTGAGGCTAAAGTGAAGAGTTTTGGATTAATTCCATTGACAGAAGAAATCTCAAAGCAGCCTAGTAGAGACTCTGTCATGTGTTTTTTTAGTAGTAACTCTAAAGAAGATATATAATGAAAAGGAGCGAGCTGAGCAGGGTGAATTATAAAATGTAAATTTTGAGGAGAAAAGGAGCACTAGGAAGTGGAATGGAGCTGAATCCTATGTTCAGGGAGATAAATGGATTAAAAAATGTAATAAAAGAAGTGGTGACCTCAGGGCAAGATCCCACCCAGCTAAGTTTTCAACTTGTGAAAAGGAACTGAAGAAAAGCTTAGAGCCGGGTGTGGTGGTGCACACTTTTAATCCAAGCACTGGGAAGACAGAGGTTGGTGGATCTCTCAGTTTGATACCAGCCTGGTCTACAGAGCAAGTTCAAAGACAGACAAGCATAGGCAGTGAAGGAAAACAGAAAGCTGGTGAAGATGTCATTAAACAAGGGGGCCATGTTCCAGCCCCAGCAAGCAGCAGAACTTGGTAGCTTCTGCCATGTGGTTCTGGCTTTAGAGTTAAGGACAGAAGAAAGGAGTTATAGAATAAAGCCACTGAGGCTAGGCATGTGTCAGGGGTGTCCCTGAATGGAGACCTAGTAGAAAGATCATTGCATGAAACTGTGAAGTTGAAGCCTGGATTGCCTTAGAGAACCAAAGATGTTAGAGATGCCAGAGTCATGGGATACCTGCTGAGGAGAACTGCTAACAGGGAGTGAAACCGGCCCGAGAGAAAGAAGTGTGTTGCAGTCAAACCTGAATAGAACTGGAGATCTGAAGAGCATTTTGACATCAGACATGGAGATGCAGAGTTTGAGGTTTGCCCAACTGGTTTTCGGTCTTGCTTTGGTCCAGTATTTCCTCACTGTGCTCCCTTCCCTGAATTTTGGAATGGTAATGTATATCCTGGGCCGTTATATGTTGGAAGTATGTGATCTACTTTTTGATTTTGATTTTTACAGGGTTATTACAGTTAAGAGACTGCATGAATTTCAGGAGAGACCTTGAACTTGGGAGGAACTTTGAAACAAGTTTGAGACTATGATAGACTATGGGGACTTTTGAAGTTGGACTGAATGCATTTTTTTTATCACTATGATATGACTATAAGCCTTTGGGGGCCAGGGAGTGGAATGTGGTGGTTTGAAAGAAAATGGCCCCCAAAGGAAGTGGTACTACTAGGAGATGTGGCCTTGTTGGAGGAAGTGTGTCACTGTGGGGACAGGCTTTGAGGTCTCTTTGGTTCTCAAACTTCCCTCAGTGTGACAGTCAGTTGACTTCCTGTTGCCTGCATGATGTAGCATTCTCAACTCAACTCTAGCACCATGTCTGCCTGCATGCCACCATGCTCCCCATCATGATGATACAGACTGAACCTCTGAACTGTAAGCAAGCCACTCCAATTAAATGTTTTCTCTATAAGAGTCACCATGGTCATGGTGTCTCTTCACAGTGATAAAAATCCAAACTAAGACAGATACAGGGGCTGGAGAGATGGCTCAGAGGTTAAGAACACTGACTGTTCTTCCAGAGGTCCTGAGTTCAATTCCCAGCAACCACATAGTGGCTCACAACCATCTGTAACGAGATCTGGTGCCCTCTTCTGGCCTGCAGTCATACATGCTGTATACATAATAAATAAATAAAAAAAAAAATCTTAAAAAAAAAAAAGCAAGCCCAGCTTGCACAATCGTTCCTAAAAAAAAAAGACAGATACAGATATAGATAGATTAGACATAGATAATCGATATAGATAGAATCACAACATTTTAAAGCAAACACATGTCATGTGCAGTGACAGGTATATTAGGAATTACAAAGGTGATTCAGAAGAGCCATCACCACTTGAGAGGTAATGGTCAATAGATGATGTAAGATACATGCATCACTGACATTCAGCAAAGGATAAAATTGATAAAGGCCTCCAGAAAGGTACAGCTGAAGGAATTTCTGCTTGAACTTGGGTCCTTTGTGGATAGCCAGTTAAGAAGTTAGGACTGTTGAATCTCACTGTGAAGGGGAAATAGAATGGACTTCATAGGTAGATGGGGGAGGGGAGAGTGTCTCATTGGGGGCTAGGCACGGGAACAGGAGGGATCAGGTTGGGGGAGGATGGAGAGAGAGAGTACTGAGAAAGACAACTGGAATCAGAAGGGTATCTCTGGAATGAGCTAGAAATCCAGTGCAATGGAACCTCCCAGGAATCTATGAGGGTGACCCTAGCTAAGACTCCTAGCAATGGGGATATGGAACCTGAACAGGCCATCTCCTGTGACTAGGCAAGACTTCCAGTGGAGGGACTGAGACACCAGCCCAGCCACAAACCCTTTGACCTACAATTTGCCCTGCCTACAAGATATACTAGGGTAAAGATGACTCAAAAATTATGGCAGTAGCCAACCAATGATTGGTCCAGCTTGAGACCCATAGCATGAGAGGGAGCCCACCCCTGACATTGCCTGGAGGGTGAGGACCCGGAGGTGGACAGCTCAGAGACCTAGGAGAGAACCAAACATGACTGACAAAAAAAAATAGAAAAAAAATGAAATTATTTCTAATGGTATTTGCTCTACTCATAGATCATTGCCTAGCCCAAACTGTCATCAGAGAGACTTCACCCAGCAACTGATGGAAACAGATGCAGGAATCCACAGCCATACATCAGGCAGAGCTCAGGGAATCCTGTGGAAAAGGGGAAAAAAGGATTATGGGTACCAGAGGGGCCAAGGACACCTCAAGAAAACCCACAGAATCAACTAACCTGGGCTCATAGGGACTCACAGAGACTGAACCGACAATCAAAGAGCTTGCATGGGACTGACCTAGGCCCTCTGCACGCAAGTTACAGTTGTGTAGCTTGGTCTTCTTGGGGGTCTCTAACCGTGGGAGCAGGGACTGTCTCTGACTGTTACCTGCTTTGGGGATCCTTTCCTCCTACTGGGTTGCATCATTCAGCCTTAATAGGAGAGGAGGTGCCTAGTCTTACTGCAACTTGATATGCCCTGGCTGGCTGATATCCATGGGAGACCTGCTCTTTTCTGAAGAGAAACAGGAGGAGGGGTGGGTGGGAGGGAGGGGGCTTGTGGAAAGGGACTGGGAGGAGAGGAGGGCTGGGAAATAATTAATTAACTAATGGATAAATAAATAAATTATAGGAGTAGACCAAAAGAAGAAGAGGAAGAAGAAGAGGAAGTCAGGATTGTCAAAGGGTCTGTGTTAGAAGGGCAGGGCAGAGAACTGACAGATTCTTTTTGTTTAAACAACCTTTTGCGATTATAAAAGTATCATATAAAAAAAATGGGTAAGGGGCTCCTGAGAGACCGGTGCACATGACAGGGAGCTAAGCTCGAGACTACGCAGAGGGATGTGGCAGCCTTTCAGACACGGGGGCTGCTCGTCCAAGGACTAAGATAACTCCTGATTAGGAAGAAGGAAAGAGGAAAGGAAAGGATCTTCAACTAGTTTACTTTACTCTGAATGTTTTAGACTTCTAACACCAAATTTTTCTATTTATCAGTATTTGAGAGCCGTGATGGCACATGCCTATAACCCCAGTTTTAAGGATACTGAGGTAGCCTGAGCTATCTAGATAGCAAGTACTAGAAGAGCTAAGGCTACATAGCAAGACCCAAACAAACAAACTATTTTTTTCAGTATTATATTATTTAGTCATGTCATGTCTATACATTGAATTCTTTATCAAAGTTGTTTTACCTACTGTTTAAAAAAACTGAATACTAACATTTTGACTATTATATTATTTTTTTTGGTGTCAAGTAAAACAGTGTGTGTGTGTGTGTGTGTGTGTGTGTGTGTGTGTGTGTGTGTTTTTAAAGAATAAGATTTATCCCTGCATTTGCTTGCCTTTGATTTTGATTTCTACTGGTTGAAAAGAAGTCAAAATGCTGACATTTAAGATGTGTCTATTTTCACCAGGCAGTGGTGGTGCACACCTTTAATCTCAGCACTCGGAAGGCAGAGGCAGGTGGATCTCTGTGAGTTCGGGGCTAGCCTGCTCTACAGAGTGAGTTCCAGTACAGTCAGGACTACACAAAAAAACTCTCTCTTCTCAAAAAAAAAAAAAAAACTGGGAAAAAAAGAGAAAGAAACAAAGAAAAAAAGAAAATAAAGAAAAAAGAGAAAGATTTTTCTATTCCTTGTGTCTCTAAACTTAAAAGTCTTACATCTCAAAAATCTCCTAGCCATTTAAGCATATTTCTGAAGTTTTTGTGATCTTATAATTTTGCAACTCAAACTGAAAGTTTGTTGTTGTTGTTGGAATTTTTGTTGTTGTTGTTTAAATCTATGATGTCAATTGGTTTTGGTGGGGGTTTTTTTTGTTTGTTTGTTTTGTTTTTGAGTTTTGATTTGGTTGGTGTTCTTTCTTCCTCTCCTCCCTTTCTTCCAAATTTCTAAGGATAGAATTTTGCTGTGGAGTCCTGGCTGAAGTCACTCTGTAGAGCAGTCCAGCCTTGAACTTGCAATGATCTTTCCGTCTGTGGCTCCTGAGTACTGGGATTAGAAGTGTATACCACCATGCCTAAGCTGCCTTAACTTTTAAAGTAAGATAAACATAAGTTATACACTTTTTAAGTGACTTCTTATCATACTCTAAATATCGTGTATACATGTATATGCATCTATGCACATGTTTGCACACATTCGACCCCAAATGCACCAAAATGGACATAACCCCTTTTGGCAATGCCAAAGGTCAGAGAGGGTAAACAACTTGCTCACAGTGAAACAGAAAGTGAATGGAGCAACCCAAGGAAGCTGGCTCAGGCAGGGTTGGCTTTCAACGTAGCACAGCGGCCGCCAGGCCCCCTGCTGCGCCCGGGGAATGACTGGCTGAGTTACACCACTAAGAGCTCAGCTCTTGGCTGCTCGTGTTGACGCGGGACCAACAGCTCCGTGGTGCTTCCTTTCAAGTTTCCAAATCCTCCACGGCACTCAACAGACTGGCATGAAGAGAGCAAGCAGGGAAGGTGACTTCCGGGAAAGATGACTTCAGTTTTTCCTTCTGCCTGCCTATCTCTCTGGTTGATGTTTTATTTCAAAAAGAAAACAATGACAGAATGTCTCGAACGGATGATTCTCTCTGGTGACATTATAGCTTGAAAACCTGTGCTGGTACCGCCCAGCATCATTGCCCAGGGCTATGCGCCAATACGATAACATCCTTGTGGTCACCCACCATTAGTGACACTAACATGTGGCTAGTGGCTAGGCACAATGGTGTGTGCCTGTTGTCCCAGTGACCTGGGAATCTCAGTTGGGCAGATCGCTTGAACCCAGGACTTCAAAGCCAGTTTGGGCAGCACAGTGAGATCCTGTCTTTCAAAGAAGGAACAAATGTGGATAGTGGATGTATAAAATTTAAAAATATTCTTACAACCTTTATTATAAAAACTTGCAAGTAAAAAGCATTCTAATTTATTATAGTTACTTTAGATTAAAATTTAAATAGCCACATCTGGCAAGTCGCTACTGTATTAGACAAGGCAGGTCACTGATTAAATTTCTAGAGTTAAAGACTTTCAAACTCTAAACTAAAAATCTGTTCCCCACATTAGTTTGTTGAGCATAAACCGGAGTTTAGCATCTGGCTGACTCTGCCAGAATGAGACTGTTAGCTCTGTGTAGGAATAGAGTGCTAGTAGACAGGCAATGGGCCTTTCCTGATGTCTGCTGAAGCCTCCATGTTCCCAAGCCAAAGGACAGATGGATTCACATCCCTTAGGCACACGCTTCATGAAAACTGCGGGCAGTGGGGCAGCCACGTGGAAATGACAGCAATGTCCACCGTCTTTGAACACTGGCTAACTTGCAGTTTTCTCAAGCCTCAGTCCAAACCTCCTTGAATACGTACTATCAGTTTCAACCTTCCAGAAAACCAATGAAATAAAAACTAAAATCAAAAGGAACAAAAAACAAAATAACAAGAATTCTGTAAGTTCACAGAAAGTGCTTTCCTGAATTCTACTGGTTCCACACAGTCCTCTGGTTCACAGTCGGTCAGGTTGTGCTGCGTCATGGTAGGGAAGTTCCTTCTGGCTCACCTCCACCTCCAGGTCAGTACCTGCTCTTACATAGATCATCACCTCTATCCTCCCAGGTCCCTGACTACCCCAAGGTGGAAGACACTTTCTCTGGCTTCACACTGTCAGAGCAGAGGTTCTACCCATCCCACTCTTTTTTCCAGGATCCCTTACTGTCTGGGGACCCTAAAATTCTACCTTTATCCCTGCCCTGTTCATCTTTATGTCTGGTGGTTTACCTGAAGTGTGTTTAACAGCATGTGAGAACATGAAAGCATGCAACCATGTGGCAGTTCAACAATACTTCTCCCAGGTTTGGAATGAAGTCACTGCTGAGTGCATACTTTCTGAGTGACTCAGAGGAGTCCTGGAGCCCTCCCAGGCAGGGAATTGATGGGAACATCACCCATTCCCTGGTAATGTCACAACCACCAGAATGCTTTAACCATTTGTAACAGGAATAAACCTTTTGAGATGTTTAGTTGATGTCATTCTGTGACTGTGGCTTCCTTTCTCCTTCCTCTAAGTCGGTCCCACTGACCAGTGGGCAGAATGTACGGAATGAGAACCATCACTTTGCATAAAGATTAGTGTAAGGCAACACCCTGAAATAAGCCAGGCATGACAACCTATGGCTGCATTCCCAGAACCAGGGAGGCTGAGGCAGGAGGATCATTGTCAGGAAGCATTTGAAGCCAGGGTGGGATAGATACACAGTGAGCTAAATGTCAACCCACACTATATGGAAAGACCCTAACTTAACGACGAAAGCAAAAATCTGAAACATACTATTCTATTTGGAAACTATTCATCTTCATTGAGGGAAAAAATATGTGCTGGGCTGAGCCAGTTATTAGAGGGCTGGTGGAGGGCAGTTGCTAGCCCACGGAGAGGACTGCTTTTACCTGCCCAAGGAGAAAAGAGCCAGGGGCGGACCTCAAAGTGGCAGTCGGAGCAGTTTCCAGTTTACATCTTAAAAACGATGTAAGCCAGGAAATTAAGCAGCCTGTGTGCAGCAGAGTTTCTGCTATGTTGAGTGTGGGGTATCCCCTAAGGTTTTGTCCACTACAGGAAGCAAACTGGCTGCGGGAGGATGGGAGCCAGGGAGGAGGGAGAATACAATGCCAAGATGCTACTGTTCTGGATGAGGCCTAGGGATGGATATACAGAAGCTCCTGATGTCAGCCAAGGACTCAAGTACCACCAGCAACATGCATGGGGCTGAGCACTCCCAGAGCCTAGAGGGAGACTCCTCACAGAAGTGAAGAGACTCTGAAGGCAACATGGGGACCTGGGGCTCCCCCTTCCATCTGGCATCGAGTCCTCTAACAGCACCAGAAGGAAGAGAAAGGGAAACTTGTTTAGAGTCCCTTGGAATGTGGTGGAATAATATAGGCCTCTAATCTCAGCACTCAGGAAACCAAGCCAAGAGGACTTCTATGACTTCAAGGCCAATTTGGGCCATAGAGTAAGACCCTGTCTGAGAGAGAGAGAGAGAGAGAGAGAGAGAGAGAGAGAGAGGAAGAGAAGGGTGAGGAGGAAACGAGGAAATGGCTTACACTTCAAATAAACATAATATTTATCCCAAGGAACATTGCCGCCTGAGGGAAACATGGAAATTTTCTAGGGAAAATCCCAGTTGTCAGTGCAAACAGGAGCTCTGGGCAAGATAGCTCAGCATGGAAAATAAAGATGGCTGTCTTTCTTCGTTCATTTCTGCCACCTGACTCCCAACATGCATGTGTTGGCCTCACTGCAAATCCATCAGTTATTTCTCCATCAATATGCTAAGGGGGGTAGGAGGTGCTTGCCACTCTCATAATAAGAAGCAATGCCTACCAGATGGCATCCTAGATCTAGAAAGCTCCCCTTTCTGTCCTTTAGTTAAGAACGCACTGGTTCTTAACTATATGTCCTGTGTAGCGTAGGGTGCAAGGGCTTCCAGCCTGGGTTAGATGTCAACGCTCACATAGAATGTTGGAAGTTCATTCTCCTCACTGCAAGGGAAATGCAGAGATCCTCAAAAAGACTGTATCTGCCGGGCGGTGGTGGCGCACACCTTTAATCCCAGCACTCGGGAGGCAGAACCAGGCGGATCTCTGTGAGTTCGAGGCCAGCCTGGGCTACCAAGTGTGTTCCAGGAAAGTTGCAAAGTTACACAGAGAAACCCTGTCTCGAAAAAAACCAAAAAAAAAAAAAAAAAAAAAAAAAAAAGACTGTATCTGCATTCATTACCTCTAGAAACATTGTCCTCATGTTTGTCCTGGTAAGATCCCAGGCTGGACCATACACGTGCCTATTCATCACAAGCGTGTAACAATTTGGTATCTATAGGCAGCATCTGACCTCCAACTCTCCTTCCTGATGTACCAATGGCTGCAAATGCACACCTTATTCTTATAGTCAAGCAGAATCTGGGTATCCAAAATTACTCTCCTCGACTATTTTGTTGCTATTAACAATAACTTAAGTTTCTTGTGCGAGCCATGGTTTACACTGTCACGCCACTGTTATTTAATCTGAACGGCAGTAAAGGTGTTTACTGTACCCCAATTTCAGATGAGGAGATGGAAGCATTTTGTGCTCCGAGATCTTTGTCAGGACTTTCCCTGACATCTTCGGTCCTGTGCCCACCCCACCTTCCACTCAAATATTCTCTTGTCGCCTGCCATTGTTGGGATCAATGACCAGACCCTTGCTACTCACCTGTAGCTGCTCTCTTTAAGGAATGGTGTCGTTCTAGAGTCACTGTTCACACAATGGCCTCCCAGGCTAACCTTGCCCATGCTAACCTCATATTCCTGTGAATGCCCACGGGAAGTCGTTTGCCCTTTGCCGAGACAGGCTGCCATCCCCTTGGAACCAGTCCGATGCATCTATTCACATCTACATATGTCTCTGTTCGGACCCCACAGGTCCACATTGCTCCTCAGACATATTCAAGTGGATGATAAAGGAAATGAGACCCATTAAATCCCTGAGCCCCTGAAACAAGGGAAGAGCTCTAAAATACCAATATCCCCCCTGGGAAGGAGAACCATACCACTTCCCATTTTGCTCTGGTCATCTCTGCCAAGGCCACAGAGGCGAATTTACTACCAAACCCGGGCTAATGATGAGTCCTCCAAACAAAACTGCATTTATTTACTTAACGGCTGGAACAGACTCAGAGAGCTTGGAAACAGCATTATAATTACTTGACTGATCGACGCCTTCCTTGCCTGTGCTGGGGCCTCACAGAAGACTATCAAATATAATTGGGGTTTTTAACCTTGTGACATAACCCATTAGCTACGGAGCGTCTTTATTTCCTTTTCTTAAAAAGTACATTCAATCTACTGTGGACTTTCCCATCTGTCGGTGCAGCTGGAGGTGACTTCCTGCTCGGTCAGCTGACCCTGCCCTGAGTCACATCACTGCTGAATGCTGGTGAGGCTGCTTCTTCATCTAAGGCCGCCTGGGAGAGAGGATAGCCTGAGCCATCAGAACACCCAGAAGGTGGGATGCTGTTGTGTTTCCCCTGATCATTTGACACCCCACAATTAGAATCGTGGGCTCCTCAAGCTGCTGGTGTCACATTAGAAGACAGGGCAAGCAGTTCCCTATGTCCCAGGACGAAAATGACATTTGTAAAAAGTCCATCTCTGTAGGCAATGAGTCATTTACCCGGGCAACCCCTTTCGTCAAGGGGTCCTTCCTCTGGTCCTCATTTCGGGGATGTGTTCTGCTGAAATGATAATGACCCGAGTGCTCATTCTGGGATTCTAGATGATGCAAGTCCAGTTTGAGAGGAATTTGAAAACCACAGGAAAGAAGCTAGGTCCATGGGACGGGGAGGGGGGGTGTTTGAAATACAAAGAGGGAAACTTCCTGCTTGGGGGAAGTCATTGGGAAAAGGCCATAGGGAAGTTGAAGCTTGAAATAGAGGAGTTAAAAAGCCAGCTCTGCCTGCTTGCTGCCTATGCTTTTGCAGAAAGCCAACCATTGTCGGCAAACGTGGATCAACACAAACACACGTCTCCCCATTTATGTCAGTGAAACAAGCCATGGGGGTGTGCTGTCTTCAACTGTGATTTATCCAGAAGTCTGCTCATCAGCGGTGCTCAGATAATGCTTCAATTTTAAGTTTTCATCCTCCCGAGACATCCAGTGTGAAAATGGTTTAGAAAAGAAAAACAGAGGCAAGCTAAAGGTGAGGTTGAAGGGCAGGTCCTAATCGGGGAAACAGGGGGCCATGAGCTGGTCACCTAAATCCCTTTGAGAGTCAGTGGAGGAAGTCAGAGCACTCTATCAGCACTCAGTATCACTTGTGATTGAATTACTCATAACCAGCCTAAACCAGACATCACCACCTCAACTATTGACATACATGTAATATAAGCAGATGGCAAGCTTCCAGCCTGGAATTTTTTTTTTTCAATGTGATTGAGATCACAATAGTCCTGTCCATTTACTGGAAGATGCACCTGATCATATAGCCTGATACTGACTTCAGAAAAATGAACGTTGGGTTTTTTGTTGTTGTTGTTGTTTCTTTCTTTTTTCTTTTCTTTCTTTCTTTCTTTTCTTTTTTTTTTTTTTTGTTAACGAGCATCAGGTAGTGGCTGTCAAAGAAATAAATGGTAGGAATAGACTTAAAACTGAAAGTCCAGAGGTGGGAACCTAGGTCTGATACACAGTTCTGTTCCTGAAGGTTGTTGGAGATCTAGGTTCCTTCCAACTTCCTCTCTTCCACTGTCCTAAAGCTACAGTGGTAAAAATTCTAGTCTGAAAGAGCACCACCATTCGCCCTATATCAGGATCTCTGAGAAAGAAAAGTGGAGGGGAAGGGAAGGGCTTAGGGTACATGCCATCCTTCTGTAAAGGAACGTTTCCAGAACCACCATACATGGCACTCTCCTTAGACCCCACTAGTGAGAAGTTCATCACTTGGACACATCCAGGATCAAGTGACGCTGAGAAATACCATCCCTTGCTATGTAGCCATGAATCTGGTCAAAAGTCTGGAAAGAAGAAAATGGGAATTAGGAGATAATTTGCTGTTATCGCCACAGAAGAAGGAGTGTGATGTGTCACGTAAGCAGGCAGAATCTCTTTCTAGTTAAGGTGCTAGGAAAGCCATCAACACATGGGAAAAAAACTTCTCAAAGCTTTATGTACAACAGCCAACAGACTCAGCCTAGGTGCCCGCCAACACACGACTGTGGTGTACTCACACAAAGGAGATTTACTCGGCCATAAAAAGAATGAAATGGGCCACTAAAATGGCTCGGCTGCTAAAGGCACTTGCTGCCAAGTCTGACCTGAGATGGATCCTTGGATCCAGGATGATAGAAGAAGAGAACTGACTCCGAAAAGTGGTCCTCTGACCTCCACACACTCACTGGGGCAGGCAGGTGCACATGCCACACACCATCAATAAACAAACAGAAGGAAAAAATTAAATGAATGAAATTGTGTCACTTAAGGAAAGTGGGTGGAGCCGAAAGATTGTCATGCTAATCAGAATTCAGGAAGACAGATAAATGTGTTTTCTCTCATATGTGAAATGTAGATTATTTGAAAGATGTGAATGAGGAAGGAATATTTACCCAGAGGAAGGGCATCCCCAGAAATGGAGAAGAAAACAAGAGAGGGTAATGGGGTAAATATGCAAACATAACCAAAGTATATTATACATGTATGAAAATGGCACCATGAAACCCATTATTTTGTGAAACTAACATATGCTAATAAAATACCTCAAACTTGGCCTAAACCAGAAATAATTAAAATTCAACATAATAATGTAAAGGAGTGGAGGTAGACATTTGTAAGGCAGAGGGATCGAGATCTGGAGGCCAGCCTGGGCTACAGATTGGGACACTGTCTCAAGGAAAAACATATTTGAGATGCTAATCACATTATTTTTTTCTGTTTGTGTGTGTGTGTGTGTGTGTGTGTGTGTGTGTGTGTGTGTGCATACACGTATGTGTGTGTGCATGCATGCACGTATGTGCAAATGTCAGAGGACAATTTGTGGGTCCCTGAAACCATTTTTTTTTCAGATAAGGCCTCATTGTGTAGATGACCCAGAGCACACTGTGTAGACCAGACTGGCCTCCAACTCAGAGATCTACCTGCTTCTGCCTCCTAAGTGCGGTGGTAAAGGCGTATACTACCATGACCAACCTTGATCTCTTTAACCTTTAACCTTTGTGCCATCACACCGGCTTTCATTTTGAATTCTAAAAAGGATGCAGATAATGATTCACTCTGTAGTATATGTATGCATCATTTATTTTTTAACTGATAAAGCTTTATTATTTTTTCCTTTTATTGAAAATAGATTCTTTTCAACATAATATATGCTGATTGTGGTTTTTCCCTCACTCCACTCCTCGAAGTTCTTCCCCACCTCCCCTCCCACCGGATCCACTCCCTTTCTGTCTCTCATTAGAAAAGAACAGGCTTCTAAGAGATAATAATAAGATATAACAAAAAATAATAAAATGCATTATTACTTCTTTTTCTCAATATTTATGAACAGGCAATATTATTGGTTGATGTTGGAGAAATAAGCATGACCATTAGTATTTTGGCTCAGAACCTTTAACCTCAAAAGGAAAGGATGCATACACGTCAGGTTGTAGCTTTATAGCATTCATTGAAGCTATTCTTGGTGCCTTATTTTGGAGGAAAAAAATATTTCTGCAGATAGAGTCTCACTCTGGCTGGTCATGAACTTGCAGTGGCAGATCTGTCTCAGTCATCCTGTGCTGGAATTGCAGGCATGACCCACCACACTTAGTTTGTGGAGAAATTTTGATGTATGTTAATAGTGGGTTTTTTAATATGTATTATTTAAATAAAACATTTCTACTTTTATATCCCTTACCCAAGCCTTTGTGGTATACAGACCCTCTTCAAGTTTTCATTCATAAAAGTTAAGACATTTTGGGAAGGTGGAGTGAGGATCAACACTGCTGAATTAAATTGAAAAGTTCAAACTTCTTATTAAGGAGACATTATGCCAATTATTTCAAATGGGTTGCTCTAAGATTCACCACTGACTCTCTCAGGAAGACTCCACCACGGCCTTCAGACATCTCAATCATTTCTGAGTTCCTGATGGAATACCGTGGTCTCTTTAGGGCTGAATTGACTGTTCTTAGAAAGAAAGAGGTTTTCAACACCATCAGCTGAATTTAAAAGAACATGCTTATGATTCTTTCAATTAAAACTAAACCAACTAACCTAGGCATGCTGGCATATACCAGTAATCCCAGCACTGAGGCAGGAGGATTGCTGTAAGTCTGAGGCCAGCCTGTGGTACATAGTGTCAGGCCAACCAGAGATATATAGCAAAACTTTATCAAAACAAGATGAGAGCAATTCCTTGTGCCTTAGGTATTTAAATATGACTTCAGAGAACCAGCTCCCGGGATTAAACAACTGACCAGGTAAATATTAAAATTCTGCCCTGACTCAAAGGGAGAATCCCACTACCCTGGTCACCGGCAAAGTTCAGCAGCACCCTGAGTTTTCCTAGGAGGATCTCCAGCCAAGGATTGGGCAGGTTCAGTCATGTTCTCTGAATAAAACAGTTGATAACACAGACTGGTTCAAAGGTTATGGGTCAGGTTAATGCAACCTCCCCCCCCCATTTGTTACAGAGAATTCCTCTATCTCCATAATAAGTTACTATTTCAGATCAAACACCCGTGTTCACCGCCCCCTTGGCTCTTTTTTATGATGTGAAATCAGTCCACCCTGAATTTATCTCTCCTTACAAACAGGATCTCACTATTTAGCCCATACTGGCCTTGAACTCACTTATAGCTCAGGCTGCTCCTAAACTCTTAGAAATCCTCCTGCCTCATCCTCCCGGGTATGGGGATTGCAGTGAGATTACTGGCATGACCTGCTGTCGCTCTTGATAGTTACAGGAAATGCGTGATCATTTTCAGTTGCGTTTTCCTTTTCCTTTTCAAACGTTCTCTTTCTGACTTGCTACTAAATAGAGAGTTTGCTTCAATAACCCAAAATAAAAGTCAGCCTCAAGGAGCCACCATGCAGAACAGAGGAGAATTTCAGAACTGAGTCCTGTTAGTGCTGGAAGGAGCCTTAGCAATCCTCTACTCTGACCTCAACCCCAAGGAGTCAGAACATGTTCACACCAACACTTGGGATCCAAAGGGCAATGAGAACCAAGTGTTTGAAAATGTCAGAGCACGTAGTTCTGGTCCAGCAATTACACATGGAGGAACTTAGTCTCCAGATACATTCTGAAACACATACAAGGGTGTACATATAAGGGCACTCAGTGCAGGGCTGGAAGCAGCAGCTAAGAGGCTTCTATCAGCAAAAAAGAGAATGTGATAAAGTGCAATATCCAAGGATGGGTATGCTTCCAACATAAAGAGGAAAGATAACCCTTGTGTCAGAGAATGGTGTTCACCATATAGTCCCTTAAAATAATCCTGATGTGAGTGAGAGGGACCAGGAACATGTACACATGTGTAGACATAGAGTGACTGGAAGCTGCCAGGCTCATCTCAATAGTAGTTGCCTCCAAGGACAGGACTGAGGGGCAGTGGGAACGTCTTTTGCAGTTTATTTTTACAACCCTGTTGTTACCCCTCAGTCCTGCAAAGGGAATTATACTTGCTGGTGTTCTGGCTGTCTTGCTACATAACCTAGGAAATAGTACCACCTCCCCGCACTTACACATGGTGGCCCAGCCATTGTGCTACAGAATCAGGAAGGATTCTACTTGGGGCTGATGCTGGCTTAGTCACAGAAATACAGGGGTGAGGAAGAGCAGGAAAGGCACCAGTTTCCACAGCTGGAGGACACCAGGCTTCTATCTAGGACTGCTTCGCTTGAAAATAAGCCTCCAAAGATGCAGAAGTAGCACTATCTGGTGTACTCCGTGCAGAGAAAGAATTACAAAGAGATGAATGGCTGCTTGTGTTCTTAAAGTCCCAGGTGTTATCCCTACAGAGCAAGTGGTGTTGGCAATAATTTCTTCATCTTCGAAGTCAGCATACTGTTGGTTTCCTGAACCCTTTTGGAAGATGATTTCTCCAATCCTTAGGAAATCTCAAATTTACCCCACGAGCATAACCCATATCCAGCCTAACTGCAGGAGCCGAAGCAAGAATGGAGATTTCCCAGACTCTCGTTGCTTATCACCATAAACCTGTTCTTGGTTCTTGATGAGTGAAGTCAATACGGATTCTCTAGGCCCCTCATTCCTGTTCTGGGTTCCATGTGACTCCAGCTCAGTGATGGTTCAGCCACAGGCACATTCTATGCCCCAGGCTACAGTGGCTGTGACAGAGTGAGTCTCAAGATATTTGTTTGAAATATAAAAGAAAGTCCCCATGTCCCTCCTACCATATTTGACTAACAAGATGAGGGTCAAGAGGCAGCTGGGGACCACAAAGGAAGTCTGACTTAGGATTGAGTCAACACCAAGAAACACACAGTTAAGAGCTGAAGAACCAGGTCCTCAATGTAGGTTCATCAAAGGACTCAACTCCCCAGAACCCCACACTTCGTGTGGCCATCAGATGACTAAATTGAGTTCAGTTAATACTGACTGAGTGCTTACTTAGAGGACAGGCATTGTATTAGGCGCAGAAGTGGACTACATTAGTGCATCCGGTAGACAAGAACTGCCCCCTTCCCACCCTCATGGAGGAGACAGGCCAGAGGCAATAATGATGACAAATTGTTCAGAAGCATCTTAGGGAGTGATGGCTTTGGGAGGGAGAGGAATAGCAAAGAAAGGTGGGAAGATGGAGAGGAAAAGGAGGAGGTGGAGAAGAGACTATCCTTTATGCCAGTTAGGATGAGTCAGAGGTGCCTCTGCTATTTGTTATCTATTAAGGATTAATAGACCTGAAACACTTAAGGACTTTGCAATATTTGTACGCCACTTCCCAACACATGTCCAGGGGCAGTAATTTTAGTAGAGGTTTTTTTTTTTTTTTTTAAGCAGTAAAATATCACTTAGACACGTGTGAGGCTTGGATAGGAGAGACTTGTTTCTGAGTTCTGAATGAAGGATGAACTAAATCATTCTCAAACACAGGTCCATCCTTAGATCTTAATTCTGAGATCCCTACACTTCTGAGCCCAGGCAGGGGGATCTCTAGAGTTTCAGGCCAGTCTGGGCTGCCCCAAACACACACTCACACACTCACTTACACTCCTATATACTTATATACACACTCACACACATATACACCCCTAAATAAAATAAATACCATAGATCCACATTTTGGGAGGGGTCTGGAGATACTCTTAAAATGTTTAAAGACAGGTGTAGTTTTGCACACTTGTAACCTAAATTTGTAACTTGTAAGCTAAAGAGTGGTATTTGTTTTCTTTTTTGGTCTTTGGAGACAGGTTCTTGTTATATAACTCTGGCTGTCTTGGAATTCTCTATATAGACTAGGCTGTCCTTGGACTTAACAGTGACTGTTCTGTCTCAGCTAGGGAAGTGGAGGCAGGAGGATCAGGCGTTGAAACTGATAGCAATTTTGAGCTCAGCACAGGTTACATAAAACCCTACCTCAGAAAACAAAGGAGCCCCAGCACAATGGTATACACTTTTAAACCCAGCACTTAAGGCAGGGGCAGGCTTATCTCTGTGAGTTTGAAGCCAAACTGGTCTACATGGCCAGTTCTAAGCCAGCTAGGGTTACAGCGTGAGACCCTATCTCAAACAAAAACAAACCCAGAAACAAAATATATAACAACAGGGCCTCACAACATAAAGCTTCTATCTAAATCCTGTAGCACTGGGATACAAGGTAGGATTCTTTAGTGACGTAAGACTTCTGCACTTTCATTGTTTGTGCCTTAAAACATAAAAACAGCCACCTATTTTTGTTTCCAAAATCAATTTATGGAAAATACAGCCCACGTATTGACAACGTCTTCTAATGAACGTCAAGTTCTGTGATTCCAAGTTTCCCCAAGACCTGTGAGTCAAAAGCCAGCAAGCCAGAAAGAGAGGAGAGGACCAGCCACCCAATGCCTCCTCCCACCCACTTTGCTGAGTGTGTGGCTTCCTATAAGGGAACGTTCTGTTGACTCTTGTCTTAGTTAAGACCGGCATTCCCCCCTTTGTACAACTGTATCTTGTTGTGAAAAAGAAAAAAAAAATCACCATGGAAACTCAGGTCTCTGACACACCAGGAAAGATTATAGATAGCCTACCTTTTACCATAGAACTTGTTTTTCAGTGGCTGTGTGTGCACAGGTTTTTATGGAGAGTCCAGTACCAGACAAATGAAAGTGGTATACAAGGCTGATTCAGTCTGCTAGGTTACCACGCCAGTTCACGATGCTTCTGTGGCATTCAGAGCTTAGGTTTTCCCAGGATGCTGTAGCATCTTCCCTCAGCAAGGCTGAACTGTTGCTAAATAGGAGGCTTGGAGCAGAGGCTGAGGCCAGGAGAATGGATGGGAAAACAGACAAGCAAGGTACCCTACCTTCTCGTGCCTCTACCTAAGAAAGACCATAGAATAACACGGTTTAGTGGGGTAGGAGGTGAGTCAGGCTTTCACTGTGTAGTTCAAGCTGGCCTCAGACTTTTGATCCTCAGCTCCTAAGTCCTCCAATTACAGACACAACCCACCAAGCCCAGCTAAAGAGTGGTATTTGTTTTCTTTTTTGGTCTTTGGAGACAGGTTCTTGTTATATAACTCTGGCTGTCTTGGAATTCTCTATATAGACTAGGCTGTCCTTGGACTTAACAGTGACTGTTCTGTCTCAGCATCCTGCATGGTATGAGCCACCAGGCCCTGCTAAAGAGTAACTTTTACTATAGTAAAGAGAGACACCTCAAAGCATTGAGAAAGGAATGACTACTCCACCAATTATATTGAGATAATCTTTGGCAAAGGATAATCCTCACCTCCTGCCAATATCGAATTAAATTCCCAGGGGTTGAGACCCAAGCACAGCTGTACATACATGTACTCACAGAAGTACATAGAAACTCAGCCAGGGGACTCACAGTATATAAATGTCAGGAAGAATGTAGCTAAATATTTCCTTTGGTGTGGAGGATGAACAGTGCCGTAAAATTAAAAGGCATATGAGAAATCCCAAGAGAAATGGTAATAGGCCTGACGGCATAAAATACCAAACTTCTGAACATTAGGCAGGCCCTATAATTAAAGTGAGGAGATCTGTGAAGTGCATAATGCATAATATGCTAACTCTTTAAAATATAAACAGCTTATAAAAATTTATTAAAAGCCAGGCATGGTGGTACTTAGAGAGACTGGATGTCCAAAGAAAAGAGAAGAAAACAAGAAAGAAAATTCCAAAAGTAAATCGGATAAATGATACCAAACAATTCACAAGAGAGGAACCATAGATGGAAGAGGGGTGGGGAATGTCTCTCTCAGTACTTAGATAAGGCAAAGTTGAACAAAAGTCCAGAACTTTTCTTCTTTCCAAATTACCAAACTTAATATCATTTTCTAACAGTGCTGATGGGTGTGAAAGGAAACAGTCAATCTCTCACCCACTGGCTGGAATACAAAACTTTCTGGAAAGTGATATATTGTTTCTTAAGAGGAATCTGAGATGTTTGCAGTCTTTGACCTAGTAACTCTACTTCCAAGAACTGAATGTCAGAAAGCATTTTTTTTTAAACTCCAAAATCAGAACAATTAGTCATGCGTAAAACAAACTTCTTTCAGCAAATGCTTATTTTTACCAAGAAAAAAGAAAGGAAAGGGGAAAAAAGGAAGTGCCCTACATGTCCACTGTTCACTTCAACATTTTCTGAGCGACGACTGTGTGTGCAACACCAGGGTAGAAGAGAAGCCCAAGAGAAGCCCAACCTAAGACAGACTCAGTCCTTAGCGCTGCAGAACACACAGTCTGCAGGAGGTAAACATTGAACCAACTACTGATATTAGGAGTTTTGCTATAGGGCAACACAGCCAAGGAGACATAACAGAAAGAGACATTTGCACTAAGCAGTGTATGAAGGCGAGGAGAAGCAGCCCAGGGTACACAGAATGGAAGAGCCTTCTAGGAAGAAGAAAACATTGAAGACCTGGAGTTGATAACTGGCCTCAATGTGAAGGGCCTGAGACTTCCCATATCCCTGTAGAGAATCCACACCTACAGTGTGGCCAGTCTACAGTGGAGTTGCTTTCCTGGGAGAGTGGATGGGGGCTCATCTGGGGATGACCTGCCATACGGGAGAAGGGCTTCCCACAGTGAAGATGCGTCCTCTCTGCTGCATGTACACGCCCTCAGTTGAGGCACTCTGCCAGGCGAAGCCCCTGTGGTGGTTTCTCTCTCTCTTCTCTCTGGACAAAGAAAGGAGTACTGCTTTAAAATCTGCATGTCTCTCATGCTGTCACCACTGGTTTGTTTTGTTTTGTTTTTACAGACAGGCCTTAGGAATGGGGGCGTGCATCTCTGCTTACTTTCTGTTTTGGATTTTTGAGTCATGCAGAACTGTAGCCAAATTAATTAAGACTATCCAGGACATCAACAACTGCCAGCATCCTCTTCACTTACAGATTAAAAAAGCAGCAACACGTTGGACTGATGGCTGGTGAAAAGTGACAGCGGAGCTATGTGGATGGCTGTCTCCAAGTTCAGAAACAGGAAACGGCGCTTGCTGCACTTGCCAAGCAGCATGTCAACCCAGGAAGGGGTTATGCAGAAAGTCAAGATCAGAGCCGGAGCAAGACAGTTTGTGGTGAGGAGCAGAGACGAGTCTGTGTTGATGTGAAGGCAAACCCTTCTCTGAACCCTAGCAAATGCCATGCTTTCGTCCCCCACCCAAAACAGTGCGACTGTCCAAGGCGGCACCGTGTTATTAATTGTGGAAGTGTGTCTGTCACTATTAACGTATCAAGCAGAAGTCTTGATACTATCGCTGCTGATCGGTTGATTAAGGTTCACCCGCAGGAAGAGCCTACCCACAGCCTACCAAAACAACAGCTATGCATGACGTAGAGAAGAGTTTTTTGTCGCACTCCCAGGGGTGATGCAGGCAAACAAACACAGCTCATCCCAGTGGGTCTCTATGGCAACAAAGCCACTTGTTGCCTAGATGATGATCCATCCTCTGGAAGAGGCATCTCCTGTGACGGGAGGGAGTTTTTGAAGGTTAACACGTCAACAGGAACGCCTCAGCAACAGCTGTTTGTTATTGAAGGAGACAGGGAGACAGAAGGTGAGGCTGCCAGAGGACACCTTGCAGAGGATTGCTGCCTTGCAGGAAGGAATGGTGAAGATCTGAGCAGTGTTTAGCTCTTGGGTGGAGGGGTAGATGAAGTATATGCTGACATAGGGTGTCTATGTATAACTTACTGACTGGACGAAAAGAAAACCTTCCTTCCGAACATCTGATCATCTTGCAGACAGAATTTCAAATCTCTGGTCTTTAGATTTGTCACAAATAGAGAAAGCAGAGGAAGAAACTGGAGAAAAACTGAGTAAGAATGGAAAGCAGCTCACTGTACTGTAAATCTTCCCTGAAGGTCTGCTGGCTCCTGCCAGGCTGGCTATAATAGCTTTATTTTGACCCATCTTGGATCCCATTTGGGATTCTGTTAGGTAATGTGTTTGCTTGGGTTATCTAGTGCCTCCATAGCTCCTGAGGGCAGGAGTATACTTTCCTTCTCATTATTGTACCCTTGGTGCCTGGAATAGAAAGAACAGAGGTTTAATCGTTCTTTATCAGTTATAATAGCAATGGCTGTGGTGGATGGATAGAAACTAGAGTGAGCAGTATAGCTAAATGATGGGACAGTCTGTCTGTAGGACAGAGGCAAAGCTAGGCTGGCCAAAGTTGGGGTTTCTGGCTTCCAATCCAAAAGAGGCAGGAGAGCTGGGGTAGGGGAAGAGTGGTGTTCGAGTCTCTCCCTGGAACCAGGCAACCCAAGCTTAGAAGCCTGACTCCACTTGAGCCTTGTGACCTTGATTCTTCATATGTCACCTTCCTCACATGTGACAAGTGAGTTCGTTAGAGTGAGACCTAAAAATATCACAGGGGAGTTATTTACAGTTCAGTTGGCTCTTCTGAATTTCTACTTCATTTAGGAAGAGTCCAGATGATGAGGGTTGTATTTTGAGCTTGTAGCTTTAGCTCCTAGGAGTCCTGCCTGGATGAGAGGTGGAGCTTACATCTAGCTTCTCCCTGATGATTGTCTTTTGGACCAGTGTTACACTCTGGAAGGGCGTCTAAGCTCTCAGTGATCTCCTAACAAAGGTATAGGTAAGTCACTTCCAAGGAAAAGATGAAGAATCCAGACTGATTCACCGTTGCTATAAAGGGCTCTGTAGTTTGCCCTTGGATTATTCCTCCTCACCAGTTGTGTTTGCTCCTCACGATCTTGAATGAATGTATGTACTCTGGCAGGGACCAGAGGTTACCAGTGCTTAAAAGGTTGAGGAACTCTAAAGCCACGTTGGGAGGGTGATGAGAATGCTGGCCAGCTCACTCCCATATGTTTCCAGGAAGTTGTTGGGACTCCCTAGCCCCTTCCTCATCTCCTGTAGACACACTGTACTCCAAGGACACGTTCAAGTTTCAGTGGCCATCTGGGTCATTGAAGAAAAAAAAAGCTGTTGAGATATGGTCATCCATGACTACAAACGAGCAACTCAATATTACTTGGGCAAAAATAAACAAATAAGTAAACCCTGATTCTTATCGAGACCACATTAAATGGATTTTCTTTGGACTGCAAAAAAATAAAAAAGAAGAAGAAGAGGGACAGATAACATGAATGGTAGTTGTTGTGATTTACAGATAGATGCATTCAAAGGGTTAAAAATTTGTTAGGCTTCTTAACTCACCGCAGCAGGTGTCTTTCTTAACCAGAGTTGTATTCCATTACATGGCTGCTTTATATGATGAACCCAGAGGAAGTGGCTATCCTGTCTTCCATAAGAGCTGTAGACATGCAGACATATGTGTAGATGTGGGAGGATCATACATATGAACATATAAATATACATACGTACATATGTGTACACACACACACACACACACACACACACACACACACACTGCGGGCATTGTTCCTGTCTGATTTCTGTTGCTACGATAAACACTATGACCGATAGCAACCTGAGGGCTCTCCCATATCAATCATATCACACATGGCTACAGGGCAACTGGATCTGGGAAATTCCTCAGTTGAGGTTCCCTCTTCCCAGGTGACTCTAAAGTGTGTTAAGCTGGCAATAAAAACTAACCAGCAGATATATATGTTTATCTATTTTAAGTAAATTACTTAAACTTTATTTCAAAGCCACACAATCACAAAACTGAAAAGAAACATGTTCCATAATTCATCCCTTTTTGTTCTGATAAGGCTTTCTTGGCACTAAAAATAAAATCTTTTCTTTTGAATGTTTGTATGTATATACGTATGTATTCCTAAATGCATACATACAGCCTCTTCAGCCTATATCATGTTACTTGTATGTATGTTTTCAGGGCTGACCATTTGGTATTGAATAACCATTGCCGTGCCCTTCCCTGGGGAAGGTTTTCTCCCACTCTCGACACTCCTTAGCTGCCTGTAGGTCTTTTTGTAGCGTTGAGGCCTCATGGTCTTTCCCCTTACTTTAGTGTGTCTGCTGTTGTCTTGTTTAGCTCTGTTTAGGAAGCCATGGTGGGTGAGACTTCAGGTGTAATGTAAGCTCTCACATTGCTAGGAGACACAATCTCACAGAAAACTCCCTCGTCCTCTGGCTCCTGCTGTCTTCCCGCCCCCTCTTCACCATCGATCTTGATAATTTTGGAATTGTTAGTCAGGTGTGTTGTAGACGGGGCATCACCGTTGCTTTGCCTGAAGTTTTTCTCATTCAGTTAGGTGAGGAAGTTTACTAGACTAAAGTGCTGTTTCACGTCCCATCAAGGCCATGTGCTAGGAGTTGACTCACCACTGCTGGGATGCCCTTTCCAAGGCCTGTAATGAATTCCTTTTGCCTACAGCAGTTTCTTAATGTGCGATCCAGATCAGCAGAGTCAGTATCACCTGAAACTGGTTAAAAATGGCCTTCTCGTAACCCTAAGTCAGAAGCTCTGGGGTGGAGCCCGGAGAGCGGCACTTGAACAGCTTTCCACGTAAGGCTGAACAGATCCCTGCATACTGTGCCCGTCATTGGCCACAGCCTCTGACTTGAACGCGTTACCAACAAAGAAAAACAAAAACCAAACCAAACCAACCAAACAAACGAAATCCACCTGTCCTGGACTGACACAAGGAAACTGAGTAGAGACGGCACCAGAGGCTTGGAAGCCCTAGGATGAAGCAGGGAAATGTTTTTTATTCTAAGGAAGGAGGACTTCAGGATAAGAGAGTGGGCTAGAAGTCACTTCTGACCCATTAAGGAGAGACCCACAGGAAGAAAAATTAGACTCCATTCCAAAGAATGAAGCAGAAGAAGAACTTCGGTAATTCACCAAGAAGTGGAGGAATTCCTGAAAAGTGAGAGGAGAAGACAGGTACCACATCTGTGAAAAAGCCAAATACAGAA
>CABHPP010145751.1:40269-75503 GCA_902168425.1 Peromyscus attwateri | reverse complement strand
CCAGGATAGCTAAAAAAAATCCTATATGATAAGGCAACCTCTGGAGGCATCACCATCCCTGACCTCAAGCTCTACTATAGAGCTATAGTAATAAAAACAGCTTGGTACTGGTATAAAAACCGACCTACGGACCAATGGAATCGAATTGAAGACCCTGACATTAATCCATGCACATACGAACACCTGATTTTTGACAAAGAAGCCAAAAGTATACAATGGAAAAAAGAAAGCCTCTTCAACAAATGGTGCTGGCATAACTGGATGTCAATATGTAAAAGATTACAAATAGATCCATATCTGTCACCATGCACAAAACTCAAATCCAAGTGGATCAAAGACCTCAACATAAATCCAGTTACACTAAACTTAATAGAAGAGAAAGTAGGAAGTACTCTTGAACGCATTGGCACAGGAGACCACTTCCTAAATAAAACACCAACAGCACAAACACTGAGCACAACAATTAATAAATGGGACCTCACGAAATTGAGAAGCTTTTGCAAGGCGAAAGACACAGTCAATAAGACAAAAAGACAGCCAACAGAATGGGAAAAGATCTTCACCAACCCCACATCTGACAGAGGACTGATCTCCACAGTATATAAAGAACTCAAGAAACTAGACAACAAAATACTAAACAATCCAATTAAAAAATGGGCTAAAGAGCTAAACAGAGAATTCACAAAACAAGAATTACAAATGGCTGAAAGACATCTAAAGAAATGCTCAACATCCTTAATCATCAGAGAAATGCAAATCAAAACGACTCTGAGATACCACCTTACACCTGTCAGGATGGCTACAATCAAAAACACCAATGACAGTCAATGTTGGAGAGGATGTGGAGCAAAGGGAACACTCCTCCACTGTTGGTGGGAATGCGAGCTTGTACAACCACTGTGGAAATCAGTATGGCGGTTTCTCAGAAAACTAGGAATTGAACTACCTCAAGACCCAGCAATACCACTCTTGGGCATATACCCAAAGGATGCTGATTCATACCACAAAGATACATGCTCAGATATGTTCATAGCAGCACTATTTGTAATAGCCAGAACCTGGAAACAACCTAGATGCCCGTCAACTGAAGAATGGATTAAAAAAATGTGGTACATATACACAATGGAGTACTACTCAGCAGAAAAAAATAATGAAAGCATGAAATTTGCAGGCAAATGGATGGAACTAGAAAATATCATCCTGAGTGAGGTAACCCAATCCCAGAAAGACAATCATGGTATGTACTCACTCATAAGTGGATTCTAGATGTAAAATAAAGAACAATCAGACAAATTAAACAAAAATGGATGGACTAATAGGTAAACTGTGGGACTCACCGTCACACCGCAGCTTCCAGAATGTGTTTCTTCGCATTTTTTGTTTGTTTGTTTGTTTGGTTTTTGGTTTTTCTTTTAAATTTTGTTTTGTTTTGGGGGGAGGGGGGATGGTCACATTGGGACAGGGAGATAAGTGGGATTGGAATGTATGATGTGAAATCCACAAAGAATCAATAAAAGTAAAAAAAAAAAAAACTCATAAAAGAAAAATAATAGCCCTGTGTTTTGATAATCTGCTGGCATTTGCAACTTCACTAAGCTTTGCCTCGTAGTAAAGCAATCTAGCCACAACTGACATCTATTTACAAGAAACACTGCCAATGAGAGAGAGTAAAGTTAATGCTGCTACATTGTTAGGCCACTCTAGCTCCTTAGGTCACTTTTAGTCCTCACTGTCCTGCATCAGCTATGGCACTCATGTGCAGACATCGACCGTGTGACAGGAAATCCTAAACCTCAGTTATTTTTTTCATGAAAGGAAGTTATGTTTTAGCTCTGAGTGCCCTCCTGAAAGTTAAGAATCACGGCCAATCTTGAAACTTGGGTCTATGGGTCTACTTGGTATGTTTCTCTTAGTGGAGTCCTGCAACTTCATTTTTTCTTATGTGTCCCTGCAGTTTTTAAGGAGGGGCCCTTCAAGTTTTATTCTATATACCTTAGCCAGAGTGTGGCTTGATTGTTACCTTTACAAAAATTTAGTAAATGGAATTTGGCTTTTTGGTAATAGTACTAATAATACCTTCCTGGAGATTCTGGTATGGGTAATTTATAGAAATCTTAAAATGTCTTAACTGGAAACAGTAATTTTTGTTTTGTTTTGTTTTTATTTTTTTTGAGACAGGTTTTCTCTGTGTAGCACTGACTGTCCTGGAACTCACTTTGTAGACCAGACAGAACTCAAACTCACAGAGATCTGTCTGCCTCTGCCTCCAAGTGCTGGGATTATAGGTGTGTGCCACCACGCCCAGCCATTAAACACACACATACACACACACACACACACACACACACACACACACACTACATTAACAGGCTTCATCTTGTACTGGTCTTGTGTAGGTAACCACAGCTTCTGTGAGTTCATTGGAGGGCTCCCAAGAACTGACTCCTGGTTGAAGAGCTATTGGCAGTTGGCTGCAGGGGGAGGAGAGCCATCTTTCCTTCAGGTGTGTGGCCACTGGTGATTTCTCCATGCGCCAGTGGATGATCACACCTCCATGTTCATATGGGTAGCACCATTTGTATTCAGTGGGTTAAAATAAATGAATAAATAAATGGAGGACATGAAATCAGGAGGGCATGGATAAATTTAATATTTAACTGCATATTAAATTCAGGCTGTCATGTTTTTGTGGCATGTGATTTTTTTACCTACTGAGCCACCTTGCCACTTTCTACTTTACTTCTTTTAATTCTTACTTTGTCTATTTGTATGCAATATGTTTAAAGATATGCTATAATTTATTATTGTATTATGTAGTGTCGGGATATGATTTAACTCTCTCCGAACATTTCAGAAGGCTATCATATTTACCAGTTTATACATTCTAAAACATCATATGGGGTATGTATATGTGAGAGGGAGGAGTTGACTGTATACTTTATTTATGGTAGGAGTCTTAGGGGTGGGGCTCAGCTGTTGAATATGTTAAGTCTAATGTTAAAGTAATGTAAATTGGCATGTGAAGTATTTTACTTTCAAATTAGAGGGCAGATGACTTCAGCATGTGCCATGAATACCATAAGAGTGAAGAACCTGCCTGTCTAGTCAGTGCTGTAGCTCCAGCTCCAAGCTCCTCTATTCTTCTCCTGAAAGTCGTCATACATTGATTTCAGGCATGTCCAGGGTCCTCCTGGTTTCAGGCCTGATTTCCTTCTGTTTTCCTCTACCTTTAGGAAGCCATTCCACCATAAAGAAAGATGCCATCATTTAAAAACCCACTGTGATTAATTCCTATATTTTTGCTTTTTAGAATAAGATTTTCCAGGGGAGGGAACATTCTGTGGTGGCAGTCTGTTGGCAGCTCAACTGTGGGAAGTGTCTATAAAATAAAACATCAATATAACCGTTTTGTGTCATCTGGAGTTTGGGGATTTTCTTTGGCGTTGAATAAAACATCCCTATGGGCTGGAATGAGGCTTGGGGCTAGAGAGGTTCCCTAGCATGCTCACAGCCCTAGGTTCAATCCTCAACACTGTCTGTGGAGCACCCCAACCCTGTGTGCCAAAATAACCAAATACTGAAAAAAAAATACAACCAAGTTCCTCCTACTCTCTCATAGCTTGTTATTCATGGCATTTTGAATCATGACTAGAATAACTATATCTTTTTTTAATGAAAGGAAAAGTAATTTGACATCTTATTTTATATATAAAAATAATCATTTGAAGCAATAATTTACTGCTACTATTATTGTTAACTGTTTTTAATGAAATGGTGCTTGGGAATCAAACTCAGGAATTCTTTTCTTTGCTAGGCAAGCTCAATTTTTAAAGTTTTACTGCTTTTAAATGTTAGTGATCCTATTAAACTTTTGCTATAGGACATTGGGGCCAGCAAGATGGCTCAGCTGTGGGGCCTGGCAACCTGAGTTGTGTCCTTGGGGCCCACATGATGGAGGGAAAGAATCTACCTCTGCAGAGCATTTTCTGACCTCAACATGTGTGCCCTCACATGTGCCCTGCCCTTTCCCAAATAAATGGATTTTTCTCAATTTTAAAAAGACATTAATTTACTTTTTATTGGTAGTATTGTGACTTGACTCTACATGATGTTTGAAATGACACTTAGAAAGGACATGAAGCTTAACATTGGGAATTTTCATTAGTAAGTTCTCTAAAATCAGTTTTTTTTTCTAACTTTATAAAAATCAAATAAAAAGGAAAAATATGTTAAGAAGCATTCTACATGCACACTAGAAGAGATTCATATAGGAAAAGTTGTCTGGACTACCATTGTACAGGATAGAGGAAAGAGTCAAGCTCTCAAACAATATCTTAAACAAAGCCACAAAATGGAAGATTGATTATTCTAATGGAAAGGGGCATTCAGGGTTATCTAGGATTAAGAATTTTCAGTGAGTGAATGGGAACTAAGCTTAGGATTTTAAATTAGGACCAGACAATTTATTTTAGACATTTATTTACTTATTTATTTTATTTTATTATTTATTTA
Organism: Peromyscus attwateri; assembly: GCA_902168425.1. Lineage (NCBI taxonomy): Eukaryota > Metazoa > Chordata > Mammalia > Rodentia > Cricetidae > Peromyscus > Peromyscus attwateri. The sequence continues at coordinate 70,991 of CABHPP010145751.1, read as the reverse complement.
TTTATTATTTATTATTATTTATTTTATTTTATTTTATTATTTATACTTATTATTTAGACATTTATTTACTTATTTATTTACTTATTTTGCAATGTCAGTTCCTAAAGATTTGTGCATGTAGAATTAATGTGATCAACAGAGAGCTTCAGGAAGATTGATATGAAGACACACAAGATAGATGGATCAAGAGCAAGGAGACTTCTGCTTATTTGGGTTTATAAAAATTGATGTGAAGGAGGGGAACATTGTGAGAAGTAGGATTTGTGATCCTGAGTGGGTCAGTTAACATTTCTGACCCATTGTGGCTTTTGTGTATGAATAATAAGATTTGACATCTTTCTTTTCTAATCATTTCAATGTGTATTTGAGAATATAAAATGTTATTTGCATATGCATGTACTTTGTAAACTATAAAGCTTGTACATATTGAGGCTGTAAACTGTAAAGCTTGTACGTATTACAGTTGTTATTGACTTTGACTGGGAATTCAGGGGCATGGATGTTGTAATAATTGCCAGAAGGAGGTATGTCAGATATTGTCAGTGAACACTCAGTAAAAGTCAAAGATAATGCTTAATGTTAGGTGTGCTAGAGCACACCTCTAAGCCCAACACTTGGGAGGTAGACACAGGATAGTGAGTTAAGGCTATCCTCTGTTACAATGTGAGTTTGGCACTAGTCTGGCCCATATAACTTCAAAAAACTAAAAAATAAAGAGATGATACCTAGTGACCAATAAAAGTATTGTAGATTAATTGGGGATATGGGCTGGAGAGAGAGTTCAGTTGTTTAGAGCACTTACTTTTCTTCCAGAGGACCTGAGTTTGGTTCCTAGCAATCATGTCAGGCAGCTCATAGCTGTCTATAACTCAGAGCTGTCCAGCTCTCAGGATTCCAATGCCTCTGGCCTCCACGGGGGCCTGCACTCATTTGCACATTCCTATATGCAGGCACCCACACTTACGTATAACTAAAAATAATGGAAATAAATTTTATAAAATCATTTATAAAAGTATAGTAGATTAATTTTTGGAAAGAAGTCAAGACTAGGGCCAGGCTTAAATCTTTGGAGGCAAAAAATTATGAATTAAGTTTTAGGACTATCAATTGGAAGAGGTAGTGATATGCATTAAGTGGAAATGTCCATTATCATTAGAAATAAGCTTTTTTTTTCCTTGAGAGCAAGGCATGGGCTGGAATTTTTTTTTTTTTTTGCATCGTAGATAGTTGAGAGACTCTTCCTCTCCCTTCTGTCTGTCTGTCTGTCTGTCTCTGTGGTGTGTGTGTGTGTGTGTGTGTGTGTGTGTGTGTGTGTGTATGCCTCGCTGTATAGCTGTGTGTTTGTGTGTGCACATGCCTCACTGAATAGCTCTGGCTGGTCTTGAACTTGGTGCAGTCTTCCTGTCTCTGCCTTCTGAGTTTTGAAATTACAGGTGTGCACCACTGTACCCAGTTTCCTTTGTATACTTGAGCTCTCAGGGAAGTTGTTGTAGCGGAAAAGGCAAGTATTTCAGGACAAAACTGTACATGTGTTTGTTTTTCATAAACTTGCATGTGCTTTCTCTACTCCCATTTAAGGAGGAAAAGAAACCAGCCTTTCTGACTCCTCGTACACCGTCCATCCATTCTTCCCTGTCCCTTAAATCCTTTCTTGAAACAGCAACACTTCTTTCAACAGACGTTCCTTTGAGAACATCAGTCAATCAAATGTGCTTTATTTTTATAGGGACAAAGTGCTAGAGGAGTTAATTGGCTGTCTGCCTCTAGATTTGGAAGGGGAAGGGTGGGTCCTTTATCCCTGGAGAGCTTCCTCTCCCACTGATTTAGAAAGCCTGCTGCTAAACATTGCTTGAGAGTGAGCAGCTAAGAATAGCTCACCTGATTAGACCCCAGGTCAAGAGAGTTATTGGAGTCCAAGTCCCCCTGTCAGTCACTGCGGCAGTCCTAACTGCCCTGCAAAGCCTTGTAATCTGACTCTGCTAATCTTCCTGCTTTACATTCTACATTCTGTGTTCTACCCAAGTCAGCCTCTAATATTTCCAAACATGCCGTGTACTTCCCACCTCAGTACCTTTGACTTAGTACTTTCCTCAGGCTCAACAGCTCCTCCCACACTTGTGGGCAGCTACTTTCCACCAGGTGGGATGGTATCTGTCTCCTGGGAAAGAAGTGACTGCTCTTTCTTTAATTACCCTAAACATTTTCCATCAGTTCTAGGTAGAGATCAGACACCAGAATGAAGCTGGATAGTTTGTTTGTTTGTTTGTTTCAAGACAGGGTTTCTCTGTGTAGTTTTGGTGCCTGTCCTGGATCTCGCTCTGTAGACCAGATTGGCCTCAAACTCACAAAGATCCGCCTGGCTCTGCCTCCCAAATGCTGGGATTAAAGGCATGTGCCACCACCGCCCGACTGGATAGATTTAATTTAAGTTATTAAATTTAAGTTACATATAGGTATATAGCCTATTTTCTCACATGTGAAAATTGGGGTTTATGAATAGAAAAAAAAATAACCTAAGGGTTTAGCCTGGGAATGCACATTATAAAAATAAATACTTAACTATATAAATAAATAAACATTCTCTTATGTTTAATATTATATCTTGTGATTTTATTCTTTGGCCTTCACACTTGTATGCATTTTGTTATCTTTGTAGGGTTGAGGGATCTGGGATCAGGAATGCTCTCATAGTCCTCTTGAACCCTTCAGGTCCTGACACAGTGTCTCACATGGAGGAGAATTCACTGCTTTCGTGAAGTGTAACTGAGCAGCCAGTTAGATATTACAGGGGAGCGGCAGCCACTGTCTGATCTGTCACCCTGGATCCCACGTTTAAAGTGATTAACATTTGATTGTATTTCCTTTAAGATTATTGCCTGATTTCACCAGGACACCCTTTCATGACAGTTGCTATGGCATACACAGTTTAATCGTGTTACATGGAGTTCTCACCACAGTTACATAAATAATGTGTTTATCCAAGAAATGAGTTTCAAACAGGGGTCAGACTAGAAGTTATGGGAAAACCATGCTTGTTAATTTGCTTTTGTTTAAATGAGTCATTTTTTTTAAAAATGTTAATATGGATAAGTTTTAAAATTGCTCAAATAAGTTAATGTGGTCATAGATTGGTATTCCTACACTATTTTATGTTGAAGATGAAAACTATTTAGGTTTGTGTGCCTTTATTACTCCACAAGTGTTCTAATCACTTATTTAAAAAAGACACATATTCATAGTAGGTATCTTGTCAGTGAAAATGTTTAGGCCTAATTTTCTAGGCCTAGATAATGGTGAAAAGAGCTCTACTAGTAGGCTACTAAATAATTACCTGTTGTTTCTAAATGTACTGTTTTTTCTATTCCTTGTCACTGAAAATAGTGTTCCCGAGCAGGTTATATTTAGAAATATATAAACATGCATTTAATAACAATTATATATATGGAATATACATATGCATTTAATAACAATGATAAAGGAAGCCATGAATTTGATGGAGAGTGGGGAGGGGCACATGGGAGGATTTGGAGGGAGGAAAGGGAAGGGAGAAATGTTCTGATTATGTCATAATCTCAGAAGTTAAAGTAAAAAAAGAAAGAAAGCTAGTATTGCCTTTGCTGAGAATACATTTTACTCCTTTTTGTAGGTAGTGACTTACTAATTGTGGTGGTTTGAATAAGAACGCCTCTCCGCCCACCCCCACCCCCACAGGCTCATATATTTGAATGCTTGGTCACCAGGGATTGGAACTGTTTGAAAGGATTAGAAGGATTAGAAGGTGTGGGCTTGTTGGAGGAAGTGTTTCACTGGCGGTGGAGGTTTCAAAAGCCCATGTCAGGCCCAGTATCTGTCTCTCTCTGCCTATGGATCATGGATTATGATGTAGTTCTCAGCTACTGCTCCAGCACCACTCCTGCCTGTACACTGCCATGCTTCCTGGCGTGATGATAATGGACTAAACGTCCACAACTATAAGCCAGCCCCCAATTAAGTGATTCCTTTTATAAGAGCTGCCTCGGGCATTGTGTCTCTTCACAGCAGTGAGCAGTGGCTAAGACACTGTTCTTCATAGGATATCCCTCTGAGAAGACACTCTGCCCCCAGACACAATCAGATCACTTCTTCCCCCCTGTCTGTTGTGTGGGAACCCTAGAGTGCCCTCTTATACTCCCTTGTGGGTTCTCCCCTCTAGCCCCAGCTTCAGAAGTGCTTATGTACGTCACATATTTGGAGAATGGATGAATTAACATTTGATTTATGAATAATCTGGGAATTCACAAATGCTCAAAAGTTATAGTTATTGATTTAGGAGAATTTGACTGGTCATTACCTAGCTCCCCAACCACTTTCAATCCTGAGTTTATGTTTTGTTTTATTTTAATAGAAAGTTAAATGTTTCAGTTTTAGCATTCCCATGTTCTTCCAGCATTTCAGGACGGCCTGAAGAAGGGGCCTAGGTAGTTTGCCTTCGTGGTGACTGCTACCTGATCTCTTTACTGGAAGGTTCTTGTTATAGTAATCTTGTTTTCTACTAGTAGGAGGAACCTTCAGCGATCTGTGCACAATTCATTTATTAGGTTACCTTCAGCTAGTTCTTAGACAACAATCTAAAAGTCCATTATCTTTTTAGTTTATTGAGGAAAAAGTGTGTTTGGAATTTTTCTTGGCTGGCATTTATGCAAAAATTAAAATACCCACCTTTGTCCAAAAACAAATTGTTCATACTTCTTAGGTATTTGTGAAACTATATACTGCAACCAAGTAATAGCACTGATGTGTTTGTCTTGATTGATCTACTATTAATCATGATTCATGTGGATTTCTTTTATAATTGCATGTTTTAAAAAATATCCTTTAGTTGGGTTTTTGTCTGTTTCAATGCCCAGCCATTTATTGAGGTCTTAGTTGTTGTTGATTTTTGTTTTCTCAACTTTAAGGTGCTGGCAGATTTGTTTCCTGGTCATGGCCCCCTCTTTGACTTGTGGGTCTCCTCTCAGATCTGACTTGACTCTGTGGTACTGAGAAATGAACCTGGGTTTTCTGCAAGAGCAGCCAGTGCTCTTAATTGCTGAGCCACCTCTCCAGATTCTCAAATCAGTTTCTTAAGTCAGTGAAATTAGAACTGCTTTTTATCAAGTAAATTAATGCAATGCTTAGAATAAAGAAAATACTGGTATTCTAATTTTTAGTTCTTACAGGAGCATTTTCTCTAGCAAACTGTACATGTAAAAGGGGGGCAGTTTCAACTTTTTAATAGAGCTACTAAATTGAAATTGTATTACACTGACCACAACTTCGACTTTAGGGGCAAAAAATGCTCATTTAACCCCTTTAACTCCGGAACACTCTAGAGACAAGGCAAAGATGATTTGACCTTCACCTTATTCTTTTTAAGCAGGATTTCTTTCTATTTTCCCCTGCAACACTATACTATGGTTTATTTGCTCCTGTGCTCCGACTAGAAGCCCAGCTTGAGAAACCCCAGTTTTATAGGTTAGTGCCGTTCCAGACTTCTCAATGTATGTTTCTTTTCATCCTCCTCATCTTGGCAGTCCCTCTCTTTTTCCTTATTCAGCGAACTCTGTCATGATGAATCTCAATTTCCCCCCGAGCTTTGCTGGACTCTCGCCCACTTCACCACCTCTCTGCTCCCTATCAGTTACTCTCTATAAGGAAAGGGAGGGGAAGAGACCGTGACTAAGCATCCTTATCAGACTTGACCTGACTGCTCTTCCCTGCCTTCCCAAGCCATCACCGTTATACTGCAGTGGTAAAGGTGTCCATTAAGCATAGATTTTACTATAGTTTGTGGATACTGACATTATTAATTGTATTTGTTTAAAGCTCCTTGCCAGTAAGCAACCATTTTGTCAGTCTTGCTACCTGTTATACCTGGCATACCTTACATACATAATTGTTTGTACAATGGCTAACTTTCAGCAAATGTTATGTGGTGCTCCATTTATGGATTTAGCATTGTATTTTAAAATTTAGGTAATAAGTTTTGGATTATGTGTCTTTAATGACAAATAGAAAACTGGTTGCTTGGTCATAGTTTTCAGCAGGGAAGAAGATTTCGTAGCTGGTAACTTAATTTTGTCATAGTATACAGTGGCAGCTCATCCATGTATTTCTTTTCTACTCAAATTGAATTAAAATAGAGAAAATCTTTCATAGACTTTATGATCAGCTTTCTCCCTAACTTTTAAGTCCTCTTTATTTGTTTCTAGTTTGCAGAGAACTCTAAAATGCAAATCTTATTCTGTGGTCTTATCTCATGGCCTCCAGTTCTTCCTCCCCATTCATCTCTCTTTGAGTCATTTTGATGGTCTCCTACTTTACCGAATTCAGATTTTTGTTCTTGGTTAGACTTCTTTAGAAAGTTTATGTTTTTCCTGTATCCATTTTGCACCTGTCACTGATAACAGTCTTCTCCGTGTCTAGAATGTAGTACACAAGGATAGAATCATCAACACTGGTGTTGTTTATGTCAAAGGAGCCAATCTTCCCCAGGCATCTGCTGCACAGGCGTAGAGAGTTGTTCCAGCTATTGGCTGCCAGGGGAACAGAAGGTTGTCACAACACGGTTGACAAACAGCCCCCCAAAGTCCTCAAGAAGTAGTGACTTCATACTGCTGGAAACTCAGGATCAGGAAAGGACCTTACATTTTTGATGATTGACTTCTGGCTAGATTCTGCACATCCCCATGTTGAGAGTGGACTGGTTTTTGCAGGAACCAGACAATCTTTAGAAGGGCACACTTAAGCTTTACTTAGTGTTGGTAAGACTGCAGATTTGAAATCTCTCTGGTCCCTGGCAGGTTGTTGGTAGAGGAGCTGGAGTGTGCTCTCTTAGGTAGCCTGGTCTTTTGACTGACTTTGATAAGGCTGACTCCCAGGAAACCCCAGCATCCTCCTTTGCCTGGCGCCACTGGGCCGGCCACTCGCCCTCCCTCTTCCTTCTCCCGCCCCCACTTCCCCACCACCTCACTATTCCTCACTTGAACTGACTGCCAGAGTTCACAGACAGCTGGGCAGAGAGTGGCTAAGTCGCCCAGCTGCCCGGGAAGCTTGGCGGCCAGGCTGAGGGAAGGAAGCATCGGCTCTCTTTGAAGGTCGGCTGCCAGTGAATCTCAGGCAGCTGGACTTCAAAGGGGGCACCGACGGGCTTTCCCTCCTGTCTAGGCAGGTCATTCCATGGCACTGTGCTTCCGGCATTGGCATGGTGGTTTTCAAGTTCCCTTCAGTTAAAGAGCTGAACTGGGAGCCACACTTAATGTGAGCATTTGTGTTTATGAGAAGTAGACAATCTGATTCCCACCCTATGGTACCCCGAAACTGAAGAGCTAGAGGAGAAAGATAATAAATATCCCACACGGTGGGATTTCGTTATTGCCAGCCCCTCTTTTCTGTTATTTAGCAAATTTTAAGTTACTTCAGAGATTCTTGATATGATTTTGAATAAACGCTCATCACCACTTGCTCTCAGAACAAATTTAGATGGAGCCATGAGTGGTCCTTTTATGGGTTTCTAGGAAGGGGTGCCGTGCTCAGCTGCTGTGCCATACTCTACACTTGCTGCACTTCCCTGCTCTTCATCTACCAGTTGCCTTGTTCGGAGAGAGAAGTGGCCTTGGAAGGGAGCAGTGGGATGCTGCATGAACAGTCTAGGTCCACTTTAGTTACAACTGAGAGTCAGGAGGAACCTGGATGCCTCCTGACTCTGGACAGCTAGCCCTATCTCATCATGCATCCAGTTCTCTTCTTGGAAATTGGTGATGATAACTCTTACAGCACTGATGAGAAAATGCAAAAGGTTAATAGGTTTAACAGATGCCAATGTGTAGCTCACAATAGACCTCAGCAGTAAAGGCTAGCTACTGCTATTATTGTATCCACCTCCCATTAACTGGGAAAAGTGGGAACACGTGGCTGCTTCTGTTGTTCTTGTTTGTTTTATTGTCTACATTTGGACAAGAGACAACTAGTTTCTGCCTTAGACTGATAAGTCTCCAATAGTGTAAAGTGACATAGTTTGAAGGAGGAACAGTTAGTTCATGTTATCAATCTCTTATTACACTTCTTGCCCTGGAGCTCTAAAACCACTGGCTTCCCTGAGGGCTCTTACCATTGTACTGTCCCATACATACTCAAAGAAAGAAACATGACAGCTTTTCAGAAAGTAGATGTTTAGCAGGAATGGTGTATTTTCTGGAGGGTCAGTGTTTGACTTTTTGCTCTGACAGTCTCTTGTTATTTGTGAATGGGTAAGTTGTCTTATAGGTGAAATGAAATAATTATGTGCAATCCAGAGAGGATGAAGGATGAAATTAGAAAATGCAGTATTGCTGTCCTAAGTAGCAACATGTTCAATAAATGCAGCTGCTGTTATTATTATCATTATAATTTTTTTATTATTGCCACTGCCAGGAAAATAAATTAAGATTATTTCTAAGTTATAAGGAAGCCTTCATTTGGCCTAACAATGATTTAGTAAGCAGAGGGCTTTTCCTTAAGGATTATGTTTCTTCTAGACAACAAATCAGCTAGTCTGACCATCTCCTTTTGTGAATGCTGTTTTGTAGGTTTTTTGTTTTTTGACACACATCTGTGTCCATTTGTCCATGTATTTTAAGTGTCTGTCCATGCTACTCAGGAGAAGTATATGGTTGTGACAAGAATCTGTAAAGTCTTTAAAGTCTAAAATAGTTACTAGTTGGTCCTTTGCAGAAAAATTTGCCAATCCTTGCTTAAGATGCATGTTTTCTCACTTCAGGACCAGAGAATATCAATTCAATCCATGCTGGTATATGTTATCTGAAAAAATAGTTCCAGAGTCAAATAAACTTTGGGGAATGTTAAAGAGGTTGATTTATTCCAGGACGATTACTTAAAAGACTCTGGATTTTAATATACTGATGTGTATTGTGAATCTTCAAGACAAGGCCATGGTATGCAAATAAACTCCAGTTTCCCAGGCTTACTTGGCTGTGGCCCTCCAATATGATGATATTACACAAAACATTGTCTGGGAAACCCTCTTCTTGGGCTGTCTCTGGAAGGACTTTCCTAAATCATTCCTCTTGGTGATTTAGGTGATGTCCTCATTTGGAGACCTATAGGAGATTGTGAAATTCTATATTCCGTTTTTTCTAATCAAAATTGTATTTGCTTAAAATCAAAACAGTAAAACATGCCAGATATTTAAATAATCTAATCAGACATTATCCCCAACTTTAAATGTCTCTATATGATGTCTCAAGATTATAAAACAGAGTCTCAAAGTCCAAGAAAAGACAAGCTGTTTCACTTCATGCCTTCTTGAACATTTAAAAGCACAAATCCTTTGTTGGGCTTTTTCCCCCCCAACCACATTTCTGAAACATAAATCTAGAGTACCTAACTGGTATACCAACTGATCTCAGCTAGGGTTTATAAGAGGAGAGATTAATGTGAAGGTAACTTTTGCCCTAGCCATAAGGGGTTTGTTTTATAGACTAAAGTAAACACCTTGAATTTCAAGTTGCAAGCACACAGGGAGCCAAAAGATTCCAGAGCACTGGCGTCATATTCTGCCTGTGACTCACATATCTCAGTGGCTGAGCTTTCTCCCGCAGCTGCAGCTTCCAGCTGGCCACCACATAGAGCCCTAGGTAGTCATACACTGCAGTCACCTGGTCTGAGATGACCGAACAGGATAATTGCAACATAGTCTGGTTGTGAATGAAGGCTGGACTGTCCCTTTGCCAAGCACAGATAAAAAATAAATGCTAAATCATAGTTGTTTTCTTTCTAACCATAGTCACAGTGGTTATAGTAGTGAACCTGGATGAAGAGGGAGAACCCTCCTGGGAGATGCAGTCCTGCTCATAATTGCCTTCTTTGTTCTCTGGCATGGATGAGCTCCTCCTCACTGGCTGAGTGTCATTACTTAAGCCTTTCGTTGCACACCATACCTGATGCAGTGATGGACTTGTAGCTGTAGTAAATGCTTCATGAAAGAGTAGTGGTCATATATGTTTTCCCCTTTCCCAACTGGTTCATCATTTTAAGAAAATCTCATGTCTTTATTTCTTCTTTGCTGTATGTACAAAGGGTTCTCAGTAAATGTTGTCTCACTGTAAATGTGAATCCTGAATTTTTCATTATTTTATTTTACATTATGAGGAATGGTAAATAGACTGTTAGGTCTCGTGTGTGTGTGTGTGTGTGTGTGTGTGTGTGTGTGTGTGTGTGTGTGTGTTGTGTATACAAATGTGTACACTTGTGCAGGACTAGCAGCCAGAGGAGGGCATCCAATAAGCTCCAGGGGTCCTCCTGTCCTGCCTCCTCCATTATTGGGTTACAGTCATTCAAAAGACAGTACCTGGCACTTATGTGGGTGCTGGAACCCAAAGTTCCCTCCTTATGTTTTAACCCTTGCGTCATCTCTGTAGTCTTTTATCTTTAAATCATTTCTTTAAAAGAAGCAAAGAAAAAGGGAGTGATGATGGGATGAGGGAAGGTTTGATCTCATTCTCAATTTGACTGGATTAGGGAACATTAGTGAGGCACATTTTGGGGTGTGTCTCAGAGGGAGGGACTTTCCAGATAGGATTAACAGAGGAACAGAGACGGAATGTGAGCATAAGACTGAATGAAAAGGCTAAAAAGGATGAAGCCTCTGAGTACTGGCATTGCCCTTTCTCCTATCCTAATCCTCCCAGGTGTGAGCACACTCCTAGAGCCACATCTGTGAGCTGCTTCTGCTGCCGTGGGTGTCCTTGCCACGATAGCCTGTAGTCTCAAACTATGAGGCAAGATAAATCCTCCCTTGCCCAAGTTGCTTCTTATTAGATGTATAGTCACAGCAATAAGTAAAGCAGAAGGGAAAACAGACAGGGAAAGAAAGCATCATGGTTTTGAACATACCGTTATTTGAAGATCTCAGAAACTTGGACAACTGTTAAGTTACTATGGAACATATTGTTTCCATGCTCAAAAGTTTATGTGCTCAAAAATTTGTTTGCTCTATGAATGTAAGCAATGTGATGTGTGATAACATACTGTATTCTAAGAGTCTCAGAGGTTCTCAGAGTTCACATGTATGCCTGGGAAAGAAACATTGCCCCCTGACCCACTTGAAAGAAAAGGTCAGAAATACAGGGAAGGGTTTATCTGGTACCATAAAGAAAAGCACCGTGAGGCCAGTCCTTCCATGTCTTCCAAGGATGAGCTATCTCTAAACAGTCTCTTTTCTCCTTTTTTAATCATCCATGCATTGTGTTACTTGATATCAAAGAATGAATAAAAGAAATGGCTATAATTCATTGGACACAAACTGTAACTTCCTAGAGACAATGGATATATGAAAGTAACCATGGCCAGAATTAACAGACATTGCTAGAGTGAATTCTTACTCTTGTAGGTAGACACAAAACAGACAAGAGAAGGGTGCCATGGCTATTTAAAGTGTGAGACACGGTGAACTGAAGGGAGATAGGACTATTTTATGATGAATATTGTTGGGCAAAATGTTAAGTAGAGAAGAATTCTGAGAAAATTGTGTGGCACCATACAGTACTTCTTGTCTGGGCCAGCATGGCTGATTTCTGCGGGGCTGTGTATTGCACCTGCAGTTAACTAGAGATTAAATCAGTGCTAGATGGTTTAAGATGGCTCACTCATTTGGACCCCTTACCTACATGCCTATTGATGTTAAGGCAGTGGTTCTCAACCTTCCTAATGCTGTGACCCTTTAATACAGTTCCTCATGTTGTGGTGACCCCCAACCATAGAATTATTTTCACTGTTACTTTGTACCTGTAATTTTCTACTGTTATGAATCATGATGAAAGTATGCAGGGTGTGTCTGATATGGAACCCATGTGAAAGGGTCTGTCAACCCCACAAGGGGACACAACCCACAGGTTGAGAACTGCTGTGTTGAGGAGATAACTGAGCACATGTCTCTGATCATCTAGGAAACTAATGCATGTTTTCCCCACCATTGACTGGGCTCCAAAAGCAGCAAGGCAGCATGTGCATGTCTTTACTGAGCTCTGCTTATCTTGCTTCCTAATGTCTGTGTGTAGTAGGGTTCTCTAGGAAGCAGAAGCCAAGGCAGTGCTAGACATGTAAGAAATCGATTGCCAAAATGCCAGTGAGGGGAAAATGAGAAGGGAACTGAAAAAGACTGACAGTCTTCAAGTACTTAGGAAAAAAGCCAAGAAGGAAGGGAGAGAGGAATAAAGAGTAGGAAAAGTCTGAAACTCCATCGCAACTCTAGGAAAGCTTGGCCAGCCTAGTGGGAAGGCCTTGAGTCACCCTGAGCATTCATGAATACTTCCCACTATAGTTCTGATCAGTGTTTGATTAAATCTAGAGTAGTCAGCAGTCCCTTTGTGGAAGAATTAGAAACATGAATACAGAATGCACCTATCCCAGTTGCCATTTCTAAAGGATCAGACTGTTTCTGTTGTCGAAAAGCAGCTGATCTGAAAATTGGCTCCAGTATGGAAACAGAGCAAGAGATCATTACTTTTTATTGGGGTAACTGCTCTCAGCCTCCTACTCTGCTGTTCATTTCTCTTCTTAATTGTAAATAGTAAGCAGTATCGCTGCCTGCTGCTCATTATTGGTCCCTAGGAATGGCGTGTTCCCTTTGCCATCTTTGCAGCTCCCTGTGCATCCAAGCCCCTTGGATGGCTCTGTTTTTCCCAGCCATTATGATTGTGGCTTCTTGGCATAAGTAATTAAACACCGAAAGCTGGCTTTTATTAATTCAGGCCCTGTGATTCCCATGGACATTATTAACTTATCTCTGACTAGTCCTGGTCTGTAGAGAAGAGCTGCCACAAAACGTTTTGGTGATTCAGGCACCCTTCCACCTGCGTATTTCTTGATAGTTTTGGTAAATGATGTTCTTCTGGGCACATGTACAACCTTGGGCCAGTGACAGTTTCCATCATGACCTATGGTTGCCCTATCCAAAGCCAGTCCTTAAACAGACTTAGGGAATTATAGTTCAACTATCCATAGGAAGAAAGCAAAGTTTCTAGGTACAGTTGATCAGTATTTGATATTGGAATGGGAACCACAATTTAGGAACATAAGGGCAACATTTTGGACCTTAGTGAGTCTAAGTTTATCACTTTTGTGCTTCATTGATTCCTGGATCATGCTGTCTGCCCATCCCACTGGGGCATCCTTCCCAAATGTGGCAGCACAGACCTTGGTTTAGGGGATAGACAGCCTCATGAGCAACAATCATAAAGAGTGCTAGTGTCAAGGAGCAATGTATATGGATCAGAACAAGACACACAGGCCTGAGAATATAGCTCAGCGGCAAAGCTGTTGCTTACTTACCATGCTCTAAGTAAGCCAAGGGTTCCATTCCCAACACTTAAAAGAAAGAAAAGAAATAAAGAGAGAGAGAGAGAGAGAGAGAGAGAGAGAGAGAGAGAGAGAGAGAGGAAGAAGAAGAAGAAGAAGAAGAAGAAGAAAGAAAGAAAGAAAGAAAGAAAGAAAGAAAAAAAGAAAGAAAGAAAGAAAGAAAGAAAGAAAGAAAGAAAAGAAAGAAAGAAAGAAAATCAAAACTAGAAGTGTCTTGGGGAATGTGAAGTAGAGGACATGGAAGGGCCTTGATTAAAATGAGGGGCTAGAGGGATGGTTCAGCAGTTAAGAGAGCTTGCTGCTCTTCTAGAAGATCTAAGTTAGGTTCCCAGCACCCATATTAGGCAACTCCCAATTGTTTGTCACTCCAGCTCCAAGAAAGCTGATACCCTCTTCTGACTTCAGTGGGCACTGGTTCATGTGCACAGACCCACACACATGCACACAATAAAAATAGTCTGGTCTATAGAGTAAATTCCAGGACAGCTAGGGCTATACAGAGAAACCCTGTCTCAAAAACAAAACAATAATAAAGTGAGAAAGGTACAGTGTTGATAGAAATTGAGGGAGGTGATGAGAGAAATCGTCTCTTGGCTCAATATGGAGGTCCCAACCCGAGTCTAGCAAAAAGAACTGTTCATCTAGTCTTGTATCCCAGCTCCTTTGACTAAGCATCTTCCAAATCCCAAGTCAAGATATGCTATGACTCCCACCAGTAGCTGCTAGCTAATTATTGCTCTCTTTTAGTGCGTAATTCTTCTCTATTATCAGACCCAACACTGCTCCAGCTTAGTAATACTGAGATTTAACCCCACCCACTGATATAGCAGCCAGGTAGGGGCAGCTCCTAATCAGAAATACTTGTTGTCTTTTGGGGGTGGGGTGATATTTGCCAGATTTTCTGGACACAGGAAGTTCTTGATCTTCCTAAACATGGGTCTTTAAGCAGAGGGTTCCTGGAGCTTGGGGGCAGATTACCTATGATCTATCTTTCTATGAGACATCCATTCAAATATCCTGTTATGTTCATTCCAATCTAGAACCATGACCAGAGAACAACAGAGCTGCCATGCCTGAACAACTGCTCAGTGTGTTAGCTCTGCTGCTGCAGGAGTTGCCCCCTTTGGAAGTTGCTGAAGTAGTCCTGTGGTTTTCTCTCTCACTTTCCCTGCCTTTGCAGAGTGTCAATGAAGCAGTAACCACCCAACAGTGTCATCTCTGTAGACAGCGTTTCTTCCCATCACTTTGCACATAGTAGGACATTGTTCTGCTTAGTTCACTTGCAGTGACATCTGTAGCAGTTGGAGCACTACTGAGTGCCTAGCTTCTTTCTGTACCTAGATTGTACTAGGACAGCTCAAATGTGATTGGAATATTGAATTGCTTGCTTACAATTATGAAAACAGATTCCTAATGAGAAGGGATTTGCTACTTACTAAGGGTCTTAGGGTTAGGGGATCAGTCACATGTTAGTAAGCCCATTTTGTGGGGTAACTGAGTACTTGCCTCCTCTTACTCTCAGAATCTACACTTAGGCAGCATAATTGCATTTGATCATCTTTCTGAGAAATAGGCTGCTTAAGCTTGTGGTTCAGTGTAACTTGGTCTCTTTATGAGTTGGCGTGAATGGTGTGGAAAGGTATGTGTGTGTATTTTAAAGATCAGTAAACTGGTAAGCAGAATAAGCATCCTAACCAATTCATACTTAAGGTTAGTAAGCCTTAAATTTTAGGCAAACCAGCCTGGCTCTAGAACCAGTATACTCTAATAATTTTTTTCTATTTTCATTTCTATAATTTATTTAGATTTTTCCACTTAAAATATTTGATTTCATGCCTCGAGCTCTTTGTTCTTTGTTTGAATTTTTGTTTTTGTTTTGTTTTTCAAACATGATCTCACTGTACTAGCCTAGACTTCCCTATCCAGGCTGGCTTTGAGATCATGGTGGTTCTCTTACCTCAGCCT
Source organism: Peromyscus attwateri (assembly GCA_902168425.1). Lineage (NCBI taxonomy): Eukaryota > Metazoa > Chordata > Mammalia > Rodentia > Cricetidae > Peromyscus > Peromyscus attwateri. Next base: position 55,652 of record CABHPP010145751.1, on the reverse strand, counting down.
CCCAAATACTGGGGGTACAGACATGAGTCATCTCTAGAAACTACCGCATGAAAACTCACTCATTCTTGATACCAAAATGAAATGCTTCCATGATTGAGAAACTCAGAAACTGATACATTTAAGACTCTGGAAGACATTGTTTTCTTACCAGGAAGGCTGTGACAGTCTGCCCTTGCCTACTTGGTAGTATTTGCTAGCAATCACTGACTTTTGGGGTAGAAGCATCACCTTCATCTTTGCCTTCTCAGAATGGCCTTATTTGGAGATAGGGTTATTGAGGATGTAATTAGGGAATGTGAGGTTCAAATAGGTGAGTAAGTAAAAGACAGCGCCTTGGATATGTTACGCATTATATAAGAGCTGCTGTCATCATCACCGTCGATACCATCACCACCATATGCAGTAAATAGGCACATTAGCTAGCCCAAGGACCACAACTGTGTGCACCGTGTCTGGAATATACTACAAATAAAATGAGCATTTTATATTAAGTAAATAATATGCTCTTTTGATATCTTATTTAATTTTCACTCTTAGATAAAGAGGGGGCATGATCCCCATAGCTTCAGAAGCATAATACAAAAATGGTTGTTTTTTTATATTACTCAGGCCTTGCTAAAAAATGTCTCCTGCTAGGACTTATCTCTTCTTTGTTAAAGCAAGTAAAATTTGTTAAAGCCTTTCAATTTTTTTTAAAGGAACAAGCCTACAATCAGGTGGAATTAGTACTTCACCTAAGATGTATATAATTTTCTGAATGATGAAATCAACTGTTCTTTGCACAGACTATGTCTCATCTGAATATAAGAGTGGATAACACCTTACTTGTGTTTGCTCACAGGTTCATCCCAAATTCCACTATAAACAGGCTCATGACCCTGGCACAGACACTTCTTGTGTGGCTTTTTCCTATGATGGTAATGTCCTTGCCTCTCGTGGAGGTAGGTAAACAGCTTTTTGATGTGTTTCTATAAATAAGAAGATAATCTTTAGCTCTAACAAATGTCAGACTAATGTCTTAGTGCTTACTAAAGTTAGTTGTGCTGTCATGTATCTTTGCCAGTCAGATTTTTTTTTTTTATTAAAATGTGTTTTCAACTTGGCAACATTTGTCTTTATCAAAATTTATTAATTGGACTTGCAAGATGGTTGAGCAATTAAAGTGCTTGCTCCCAAGCCCAGTGACCTAAGAATCATTCAGTTCCTAGAACTCACATGGTGGAAGGAGAAAACAACTCCACAGAGTTGTCCTTTGACTTCTACGTGCAAGCTTTAGCATGCTCTTGTATATACATGCAATAGACTTTATATAAATTCATATTCAACTAAAATTTAGAAATTATGTTTTTTCCCCCTTTGGATTTTTATTTTATCTTCAGATTTCACAGGAATTTGGTCTTCATGGGTGGCTTTTGCTTCTGCCTTTGGAATTTTGTAAATGATCACTTACATTCTTTGATTCTCTGTGTATACATGTGAGGCAAGCACTCTACCGCTGAGCCACATCCATAGACTATGGTTTCCTTGAGCCAGGGTCTTTACAGTCGCTCAGGTGTGAACTCAGTAGGCTCGCTTCAAACTCTTGATTCCTCTGGCTCCTCCAGATGCTGCTTGTTAGACAGATGTATGTCAACATGCCCAGCCATCCTCTATTTCTTCTCTCCTACTTTACCATTCCATGCCCGGCATTTTCAATCCTCTGTTTGTTGATCATTGGTGTGTAGTACTCTCCCCGTCTCTGAGTTTAAACACTAACACAATTTAGTTTGGGAGCAGAGATTCTATATCTAGCTGCTTGCTATCTGTTCTATCTTATTCTAAGCTTAGATATACTCATGGTTGCATGTTGGTTGTTCCTGATTTGTTTGCTACATCCATCCCACGTGGGTAAGACTATGTTTAATGGAGGGGCTAGATAACAGCCATGGGGCATGGCTGATGATCTTTCTGTAGACTCACTTGTGACAATACAGTAACATTCCAAAGGGGAATTTTATGAAGTTCACAGAGTACAAAGCTGTAAGTTCAACCAGGTGTGGATTAGTCCCTGGTTGAACTTACAGTCAGGTTTTAGAGGAAGAGTGCCTGTGGACAGAATGGGTTTTATTAACTCTCCAGTGTCTCTTACAACTGATCTTGATTCCTTATTGGACCCAAAGGGCTGAGGCCGGTCTTAGGCTATGGGCACTAAGGAGAAAGGACAGCAGAGACATTAGTTACATGAGCTTGGCTCTTGTTCTAGTCAGGAGTTGGTGAGTAGCCCTATAGAAATTTAAAGACACTGTTCTTAAAAGAATGTTCATTACTCTTTAAGCAGCTTGGAAAAGTAGTACTTTCCCAGCAAAATGAAGAATAATAGCCACAAGTAGAATTACTCTGGGGGGCAAGGAATAACATGGCCTACATCATTAATGTTGATGGATTATTCTACCCACATACTAATGGGAAAAATAATCTGTTGTGAACTGAACTATTTTCAGTCCTGATGGCTCTGAAATTAAGGCCTTCCCAAGAAAGCAGGCTGCACTCGGCATAGCACAGGGAGCTACCATCTGCTCTAATGTAGAGCTTTGGTGCAGGTTCTGTAGGGCTGCCGACTGATGCTAATCAGTCTGGAAAGGAATTGCTAGGAGGAGGACTTAGTGTCATATAATTTTATACTATTCCTGCAACTACTTTTCAAACTCCCTAAACAATTAACAAAGGGAAATGTGCTTAGGTGCACTGGGGTCTCTCCCTCCCCACCTTGATCCATCTTTCTTTATTTCTTCCCATCCTCCCCTTTTTATAGTTATATACTGTTTAGCAAACGTTACGCTGGCATGAGTCCTTTTGTACAAAATTCACTTGTATTTCCCTCCCTTCATTCCTCAATTAGGTGATGATACATTAAAATTATGGGACGTCCGACAATTTAATAAGCCATTATTTTCAGCCTCAGACCTTCCCACCTTGTTCCCAATGTAAGTCATATTATCTTTTCTAAGTTAAAACAATTTTTCCCATGTGTGTGAATGTTTTGCTCTATGCATGCCTGTATACCACATGTGTGCCTGGTAACGGAGAAGACCAGAAGAGGGCATTAGATTCCCGGTGACTGGAGTTATAGATGGTTGTGGGCCATCATATGGATACTGAGAATTGAATCTGGGTCCTCTAGAAGAGCAGCCAGTGCTTTTAAACATTGAGCCATCCTCCAGGCCCACAAATAGCATATTTTGTTATTTGATTAGCATAGGAGAACAGAAAAGAAATTCCTTTAATGTTAATTTGCATCAAGTATTTTAAATCTTCTAGGAAAGGGATTTGAGAAGTTTTTTTTTAATTTTGCACATTTATTTTGAAGATAAATTACGTCTATTTGCCCATAATTTTGTATGTATATTTGTCATATACACACAGCGGTCATTTGTTATTCACACTGTCTTTTCCGGAATGACCAAACATAGTTATCTCCAGTCAACTAAGTCTGGCAACTGAAGCTTTCAAAGATTATTCTGAGGCAGCTGAGGTGGGATTTAACCTCTAAGTCCTATAATTGGTGCCTAGGAAACGGTTTCTATTTTGGAAGAAGTGAAACTTTACATGTGTGTTAAATAATGACCAGCAGGGAGGATATGAAGGTAACAGAAGCACCAAATGAGAGAAACTGTGTGGTAGCAGAATACCTACTCTAGCACAGCCCACTGCCCATGCGTTATCTGCTAAAAAGAAAAACAGCCTATCAGCAATTTAGAATAGATTGGAATGTTGTGAGCCATTACATCTGCTAAAACAATGCCGACTACATAACTTCTTTTGGTAATGTGTAGAATATTCATGATTAAGTGGCCACGACTCTGATAATAAAACTGTGGAGGAGTTAAAGGCACCAGCTTGTTTCTAGAAGTGCAGCTTCCCTCTCTCGTAGAGCTTGACTTGATATGGCAGACACCATGAGGAGGTGATAGCGGTGATGAGGGCAGTACAAGTAGTTTTGGAAAATGGCCAAAGCTAATATGACTATATCAGATGTGTTTGTTTGTCTGTAGATATTCCGTATTGAATGTTTCTCACACTCTTTTTACATTAAAGCATGTCATAGCGTGGAAATTAAGAGCAGACTCCAAAGTCAGACTGCCTGCATTTGAGTCCCAGATGTATCACATCCTTGTGTGATACTGAGCAAGCTTAGTTAACTTCTCTGTGTTAGCCTCCTCATTGGTACAGTGAGGAGAACATCTGTCCTATAATATTATTGTGAAGATTAAGCATATTATTGAAAATGCCTGATGTGTAAGCCACTGTGTAGGCATTAGCTCTTTTATGGGGATGTCTTTGTGTTTTTAGTTCACTCATTACTACTGCACTGTTGTCAGAGCCATGAGTTTATACTTATCGACTCTTCTCTATGTAGGACCGACTGCTGTTTCAGTCCTGATGATAAACTCATAGTCACTGGTACCTCTGTTCAAAGGGGATGTGGCAGCGGCAAACTTGTCTTCTTTGAGCGCAGGACTTTCCAAAGGGTGTATGAAATTGACATCACAGATGCGGTATGTATCTTCTTTGTCTATACATAGTCCTGAGAATGAGGTGAAGTTAGCATCTGTTGTTTTGAATAGAACACCAACTCTGGCCTCTATAGTATAGTGGTAGTTTCTTGTTTTCTCTAACAGAAGACTTTTGTTTTTGTTTTTCGAGACAGGGTTTCTCTGTGTAACAGCCTCGGCTGTCCTGGAACTCACTTTGTAGACCAGACTAGCCTTGAACTCACAGAGATCTGCCTGCCTCTGCCTCCCAAGTGCTGGAATTAAAGGCGTGTGCCAGCATGTCCAGCCAACATTAGACTTTTTATGGCATTGCGGGTTGGCTGGTCTACACTGTCCCTTTTCCCTCAACATGATACTTTTTATAGGATCAGACTTTAGTCAAAAGTTCAGCTGAGTCTGTGTTATCTTTCTCCTTGAACCAGACTGAGGAAGGATGAGATTGGTGGTCATGGAGTACGTAAAGAGGAGTGGCCTACAACATGTGTGCTTCTGTGCAATTGTGAAAGGTTATGCTTTCAGACAGAAGGAAGTTTACCATTGCTTCTTAAATCTTTGAAGACTTTGAAAAGACTCTGCATGCAAAGATCATAGCAATTAGAGAGGACTTCCCATCCACTGAACTTAGAAACTTTTAGTATTTGGAAGTTTAAGACATTTATATTTAGCTCTGACATATTTTTAAAAAGACCCAGACCTTTAGTGTTCTATGCATATTTATATAAACACTAAGATACTAGCATTCATTCATTTGTTCATTCATTCACTCATGTGTATCCTGAGACTGGAGCATGTGGAATGTAATAATGATGAAGGTTCCAAGAAGACAATTTGAATTCTTTGAAGGTATATTTTATTATTTAGATGGTAAAGCAAATCATTGTAATTTTCTGAGTGTGAAATAGGGCAATTAATGTCTGTGTCACTTTTCTGTGGCTCAAATCCTTACTAATACCGCAGCTCACACAGTGTTCTTCTGTCGCTTTCTCCAGTTGTTTCAGCTCTTTGTAAACAGTTGAGACATATTATACACTTCAGTGATTCAGACAGTTGAACAACTGTGTTTAAGTCACCAGCACAAAGCTCATGTCTCTAACATCTAGTATTACTAGGGGATCTTAATGTGTAGGTCCCAAAGTTGAAGTCATGCTAGCCTTTGAATGTTACAAATGTGAAGCAGCAGGGACTCGGACTCTAGTTTTATGGAGTCTAACATCATGACTTAATTAGAAACTTGCTAGTTCTTAAAATACTGTTTTAGGGGTACACCTGGGAGCCAACAAAAACACTAAAATCAAAGAGAAATAATTGACTTTATCAATTTTAATCTCAAAAAGTAAAATTTCAGTATTCTTGTATGAAATTCCCCCCAAATGTTTAAAAAGTAAAATTATTATAGTTGGTTATTTCTGAAGTAAGCTGTATCTCTAAATGACTGTACATTTCTAGTACTATTCTTGGTGTGGTATTTTTAAATTATAATTTAAGTTGAACTATAAATAAATTAAGGAAAATATAGGTAGGCTTGCACGTTAGACATGTTGGGCTTCATTTGCTTGTTGGAAGAACATACTGTTTGCTAGAAAAATCTGTGTCTCATAATGTGATCATGTTTTCTCTCTGCTGCTTTTCCTCTCCATGGTACTTTCATCACCTCATGTTATATACTTATTTGTTCTTCGTATCTTCAACTAGGTTCTAAATCACATGCGGGTAGAAACATTGTTTTCTTCTCTGTGGAATCCTTGGGGTCTGCTGCACAGATATCGTTTGGAAAGTACAATAATGCATAGTGCAAAATAAAGTTGTGTCCTTGAAAGATGAAACAGGACAAAGGCTTTTTGAGTTATGGAGATGGAATTGAACTGGAATACCAGAATACTAAGTGATTTTATTTGGTGGCCATTTTTTAAAAACAAGGAATGACACATTCAGACCCAAGTTTTAGAGTTGTTGAAATGAAAGGGTTAGATTTACAAGATTGGTGAGCATTTGTATATGAAATGAGATTTCTATCGCTAAATGTTCTCTGAGATAATTTATCTTAACACTGGGGATATAGCACAGTTAATAGTATGCCTGTATAGATGCATGAATCTTGAGTTCAGTGTCTAGAACTGAATGGTATAAACTGGATGTGATGGTCTATGCCTGTGATCCCAGCACTCAGTTTTGAGGTAGAGGCAGGAAGATCAAAAATTCAAGAACATTCTCAAACATGGAGTTTGAGGCCTGTCTACTGCCAAAACAAATTTATGTATCTACCAGTATCTGTAGCTTTAGGAAACACACTGTTGTTAATAGGAAAATTTAAGTTTTTATTATATTTTGGGTATACATTTTTTACTATAGATGAGCAAATGAGTTTAGTGCATAAGAAAAAGTACATACAGTTTTGGGGAGAATCGTTATAATTCATAGCTGAAATGGTTGCTGATGAGTTTGATAGGAAAGGGTATAGAAGATTGAAAAGATTCCCTTAAGTAATAGCATACAAGAGGAGTGAGCAAACCAGGAGACATTAACAAAGGAAAAAGTTCATCAAGTAAAGTATATGTTATGACGAGTCATTTTGGAGAAGCAAAGAAGCAGATTTTCAGATCCACTGGAATAGACAGTTGGAGAGAGACGTTGAGACAAGGACAGAACCCCACAGTGTGGAAAGCCCTCTTTAAATCATTGATTGAGTGGTGGTGATGAGGGTGTGTTAGCATCAGACAGCCTAGTTGTCTGTTTATATAGTAGAATGTTAGGCTAAAGTGGCTTTAAACTGCCCTTTTGACCTGTTGCTTCAAGTTTTGCCTTCCTGGAATGTAAGAAAATAAACACATCCCTTGGAATAGATAAAGAGTGGACACTTTGCTAGAAGAGTCAAAAGGAGTGAGGGACCACTTCTTTTATTGTATGGTGTTTTTGTTATAAAAGCTCAGCAGTCACTATTCCTTTAGGAATTCCATGATTCAGTAGAGTGAGGAGCTTCTTGTTGAGTTTTGCTTTACATAAAAGGCAACATCTGATAGTCTTAGTACTAACAGTTGGTACTGTTAGTGAATGCCAGGCAGTGGCATTTAATGTACCCTAGATGTGTCCATTTACCTTAGCAAAGCATGATTGGCTTTATTCTTCCAAATCCTCTCCTGAAACAGAATAAACTCTTAAGTAGTTATAATCTAGGACAGGAAGCTCAACATACAATGTGGACCCAAATATTTATAACCAAGAGATGTTGATCTGTGCAATTAAAATCTTATTGACTAAATGTGGTCTATAATCTTTGTCCAAAAATAGCCTTTTAAAATGTAGCAGGTGCAGGCCAGCTAGATGGGTCAGTGGATAAGACACTTGTTGCACAAGTCTGATGACCTGAGTTCAATTCCTGGAGCCCACATAAAGGTGGAAAGAGGGAGTGGAATCTACAAGTCATTTTTTGACCTCCACATGCACTCCATGGTATACCCCAAGTGAATTTCCATCCCAACAATAGCAATAAAATGTAGCAAGTGTATTCTTCATGTTTTGTTTGAAATTGTTTTTAAAACATCTTACTTTAACTCTACTTTGTGCATTGTCACAGTCTGACTCTTTTTCTTTTTGTATTTATAGACTCACCATGGAGACTCTGAGCTCCTTCAGTAGGAGATGGCAGATGTTTAAATTTTATTATTTTTATTTCATTCGACAATGTTTGCACACATTTTACAATGCAGGTGCAGTTATTTTTTGGATGCTTCCTTTTGTCCAATTGTACCCCCCCATACACATACAGATTACACACACAGATTACACACACACACACACACACACACACACACACATACATACTTCTTGTTTAATTCTCTATGACTTAACTAGTAGGCTTGGCCTATTTCTAAGATGTGTTCCAGAATGTAACTTATAGTTTGAATCTCTTGTTGTTTGTTTTTTGTACAGGTACTCACTGTGTTAGCCCAGTCTGGCTTGGAACTGTGCAGTCTAGAGAAAGTCCTTGACCACTGTCTGAATCCTTCTGCCTCAGCTTCCTGAGGGGGGATCCTAAGCCTTGTATAACTTGAATTTTGAGTTTACAAGCTCACTTTTGTTTTTGTGTACATAGGACCTTAATGCTTTTTAGATGTTACATAAAAGGCTTCCCATTTTTTTTTTTATGCACAAGGCAAAAAAGAATGGATAAAACAAAATTTGGAGGTGACAGAAGAAATCATAATAATTAAACCATTTCATATGGAATTATTTAGAGACATTCTTTGAAAAAATAAAAGTTAACTTCATAATCTTTCATCAAGCTATAATTTATTGTAAAGTGACTAGTAGAACTGTCTTTTAAAGTAGAAAATGTAAAAGTGAACATGTTAGTATTAGGACATGGTTTATTCGGTTGTGCTGTGCTAACACTTTTACAAATTTAATCTAAGAATGGTTAGTAACATGGCTTTTCTTCTTCTCATTTGTTTCTGGAATAGTTTAAAAGAGATAGCTGACCTTCCCAGGGGAAAAAGGAAAATGGTGGAAAGGAAGAACAACCGATTTTGCAGCTGAATCTTACTTCTTTTCTAGTTTGTTTCTTTGCTTAGGTATTGTGGTGAAAGGCCTTTATTTTTTATAAAGACTGGATGAGCAAAATGTGGATAGTAAAGAAAAAAGAAGAACACTTTCATTTTGGAAAGAAAAAACAACAGCCCCAGCATCTAGAACCACCAATGTAGCACATGGCTTCTTGGGTGAGGGAAGGAATTTACTGGGTATTTTATATATATTTATTTCTACATGTGTAGATATAATCTCGTCAGTCAATATGATGTTACTTATTTCTGTATGATTTCAGGGCTGACCACCTGGCATTAGATAATGAATTGGAAGGCTCTTCCCTGGAGAAGGGTATTTTTCCTGTTATCAGCATTTCTTAGTTGCCAGTAGTTTTTTTTTTGTCTAAGGTTAGGGTACCATGAGATTTCCCCTTTCATCATAGCATGTCCATTGGCTCCTGCTTGTTCAGGTCTCGTTTAGGCAGGTATGTTGTTGAAGTTTTGTAGATTCTCTGATAGTTCTAGGAAATGTAATCTCACTGCAGGCATCTTTTTCCTCTGACTCTTCCACCATGTTCCCTGAACCTTAGGTGCAAGGAGTTAGTTGTGTTGTAGGTGGATCAGTTGGGATTCAGTACCACGTGATTATGTGTTCCCAGCATTTCAATCAGGTGTAGTTTTCTGTAATGGTCTCTGTTACAAAGAGAGGGTTCCTGGACCAGGGGTGGGAACTACACTTAGTTATGGGAGTAAGGACACGTATTTAGAATGTGGTTATTGGATTTGCTAGTTTAGTTAAGTGGTGGTTGTGGGTTCTCCACCAGGACCCATGACTTCACGGGCCCTGGGTAGTTGCCTAGGTTTCCAGAATCCTCTCTTCTGGAGTAGAGAGCTGTTGGTCACCACCAAGACGTGTGTGCCACTTTTCACCCTAGGTCATCGTGCTGTGCTGGTCATTGTGGTTCATGGACATCAGAGCTAAATAGAGCTGTTGGTAGTTTTCCTCTCTCGGACACTTGCACAGCACCTTCCTTACCATGAGAGCTTGTCCTCAGGGAGGAGGCTTTCAGTCAGTTCTAGCTCAGGGGCCTCTGGTTTATCACAGATGTGACATTAAAATTAATAACATTGATGTTCAGTAAAATTGCTATATGTATTACCTTAAGCACGTAAAATGGCGATATCCCATAAAAGTATTACACACAATATATTTAATATCTTATTATATATAAACACATACAATATATATCACATTCTTTTTCTTTTTTAAAAAATTGTTTATTTACATATTTTTATGTATGTGTGCTCTATCTTCATGTATGCCTGCATGCCAGAAGAGGGCATCAGACCCCATTATAGATGGTTGTGAGCTGCTATATAGTTGTTGGGAATTGAACTCAGAATCTCTGGACAAGCAGCCGGTGCTCTTAACTGCTGAGTTATCTCTCCTGCCCCTCAGGTGTGTTCTTAATAGGGGAGAATACTGATATTTTAAGTGTTAAGAGATTGAAGAGTAAGAATAGATGAATATAAAAGGGCCATAAAATAAAAGACCCTTCCTGAAACTAGCTATTTACCTTAATTTATAAGAGATGACCGCTCAGACTATAGCCATCCTGTTTTATTTATGCCTGTGGAGGAGAGCAGAAAGGTAATTCAAATAAATGGATATTCCAGAAGTGCTCAGAGTTGGCTTTGGAATGTGTCTTTGTTCTTACATTTGAATATAGATGTATGTGATCTGGGAATTCACTTCAAACAAATTACTGAAGCCCTGCATGTGAGAGCTTGTCTCAGAAGGAGCAGAGGACTCCATCTGTTCTTCCTTTGCTACTGGGAATAGACTAATCATGTCTTAGTGATATAAAGTTCCAATTCAGGCAGAAATGCCTCTCCTTGAAAGCTTCTAGAAGTACAGGAGTTGAGTAGCATCTTTGTCAGGTCAGGCTTATACTAGTAGTAATGCACAGAGCTATCAACAGTGTAAATGCCAACAGAAATGAAACTCTAAAGACTACATTTGGCATTTATCTGCCTTTTTTTTTTTTTTTTTGGTTTTTCGAGACAGGGTTTCTCTGTGTAGTTTTGCGCCTTTCCTGGAACTCACTTGGTAGCCCAGGCTGGCCTGGAACTCACAGAGATCCGCCTGGCTCTGCCTCCTGAGTGCTGGGATTAAAGGCGTGCGCCACCAATGCCCGGCAAGCATTTATCTGCCTTCTTAAATATAGTGAAACTTCTTAATGCAAAACACAAGGAGATGGAAAATGTGGGCTTTGAATTAACTAGCTTTTCCATTATCTGATTTTTATTATAGAGCAATCAGGCTGCTGGTTACCTAGACAATAGCAGTTGCTTTGAATTATGTATCATTTTGAATAAAGTGATATCAGCTTAATGACATTTCACTTTAATTCACTTCTTGAAGTATTAAACAATGCAGATCCTAGAAGGAACCTGATCAACATATTTGGATATAATAAAGTCTGTAATATTTGCCCACAGCCAAGTGATAGGGCAGTTTACCTAACAGAAAGGCAGGCTTTCAGAGGTTAGGTTGTTTCCTCATCTTCCAAGATGTGTGAATATGATAAAGAACCCGGGCATAAGTAGAAAATGTTGGTATTTAATGTAAATTGACCAATGTGGCACTGCCATACTTTTTTCTCTAGTTACTTTTTCTGGGTCAACCGATAATATCTAGCATGGCTTTTAGGATAGTGTTCCATTGTCTATTGGACACAGTCATCAGTCAGTACTACTTTATCTAGGGGTATGTTTAATTGCCAGGGCAAAAAGATACTATTGAATATAGTGAAAGGCAGCTTTCTATTTTCGCTGCCTTTATGACATAGAAGATGTGGCACCAGGAAGGCACTGCACTCTTTCCTGGGGTTTCCTGAAGGAACCTGCTTATACATACAGTTTGCATGTAACTAGAACTTAGCTTAGAACTTAGAACTGCCTGCTAAGTTAGCCTCCTAGTGTCCAAGAAGGACTTGGTGAAATGACCATCTTGTTTTCAGAGCACCTGAAGGTATCATGCTGTGAATGTTCCATAACAGCAGTACTCAGGATCTGAAGAATGTCCATCTGCAGGCACATAAGTGTTTTGAAAGAAAAGGAGCCATTGATTTCCTTGTAGTCTATTAGTATCTGCCTTATCAAGTCTTGAAATATTTTAAGAAAGGAAGATGATAGGTACTAGTGTACTGCTGATTCCATTGTATTATTTAAAAAAATATTATGCAATGAACTTCACCTTTTTCTATAGAGTGTGTATAGTGGAGTGATTTTTAAGACATATTATATATAACCATAATAACCATCATCTTCATCATATCATCTTTGACTACTTGCAAGAGAACCTTGAGAATGGACTTATTTAAAGTTCCCTTATAAACTATAGGCCATTGATTGGAAGGGAAGACTCCCATTTATGTAGCTATGGAAAAGTCATCATCCATGCTGGGGTGAGACTTCGGTGGTATGGCTGCTTTAGAGTCACTCATACTTCTGTAAATAACTGATTGGTTTGTGAAGTTGGACTTTGGTGGAATCATATTGTGGTTTGTCATTGGTGCCTAGTAAGGAGGGGACTAGGTTTATTTACATCTCCCCTGGGAGAAATTCTTGCAACATTTATGGATTTACGTAACCACCACCAACACAATCAAGACAGAGAACAGTTCTATCAATAAAATCTCATTTTCCCAATCCTCTATATATCCCTGTCTATAATCCACTTCTGCCCCTCTCACTCCTAACCCTTGGCATTCACTATTTTTTTAATCAATCAATATTGTGTTATCTTTTCAAGAATTTCATAAAGTGTGGGACTTTTTGAGACTGGCTTTTTTTTTTTCAACAGAACGCCTTTTGCAATTAGTCCAGATTATGTGTACCAATAGTTTGTTCCATATTGTAGCATAATTAAATGATATTTATCATTTTGATCTTTTTGAAACTGTGAATAAGTTTCTATAGACATTTCACGTGCAGTTCTTTGTGGAAACAAAAATTTTCATTTCCCTGAGATTGGTTTTTATATTCTAGATACCAGGTTTTTTTGTGCAGTATGTGATTTATAGATATTTTCTCCTAGTCTTTGTGTGTGTGTGTGTGTGTGTGTGTGTGTGTGTGTGTGTGTGTGTGTGAGAGAGAGAGAGAGAGAGAGAGAGAGAGAGAGAGAGAGAGAGAGAGGCCATAGCATGCATGTGTGGGTCCAGGGACAACTAGACTCCTTGGTTAAGTTGGTTCACTTCCTCTCAGAGGTTCCAGCATCAAACTCAGCTCTGCAGACTTGCGTTGTTGGATGTCAAGGACATTCACCTTCCCAGCCATGTCCCTAAGAAAGCAAAAGTTTAAAATTGTGATGAAATCAAGTCAAATGTATCAGTTGTTTTCTTTTCTAGATTATACTTTTGGTGATACTTCCAAGAACTTCTTGACTAACTTCAGATCTCCCTGATTTTCTCTTAAAAGGTGTATAGTTCTCTATTTTACATTTAGTCCTGCATCCCATTGTAGTTAAATTTTGCATAATAGAGTAAGGTATAGTTAAGGCAGATCCAAGGCCTGCAGGGTAAAGCAAAGAACTTCCTAAATGGTTAGTAGTATGTTTTATTTTCTTTTTTTGTGTGTGTTTTGCTTTGCTGACAATCACACCCACAGCCTCTCGTGTGCTAAGTTCAGCTCCAAAATATAAATAAGATAAATCACCTTCATGCAAAATTATCATTATTATTATTATTTAGATTCAGTGCTTGGGATGTAGCTCGGTTGGTAAGGTGCTTGCACAAAACCCGGGCTTCAATCCTTAGCACCCGTATACCCACTGGGTGTGCACTTCTGCAGTCCTAGCACTCAGGAAGCAGAAACAGGAGGATCAGGGATTCAAGGTCTTTTGTAGGTGCATTGTGAGTTTGAGGTCAGCCCAGGCCACGTGAAAATTCTGTCTCAAAATAAAAAGAAAACAAAAGTCCAATTTAGTATAAGAAATCCACAATGTGTAAAATACAAAACATTTTAAGTAAAAATAGAATCAGTAATGCTATGCTAAACTGTATTAGAGCCTGAGGAGAGAAGAAAACTCAGTTGGACCGACTCTGTCTTCATTGAAAATGTGGATATTTGCTGGTCATGGGCATTATTATTTATTATTCACTTACTGCCTTCTTGGTGGAGTACCCTAGCTAGCTCACTTTTGCTTTAGTAATAACTTTGAACTTTGTCCCTGATCCGCCTACTGATTTTCATTCCCTGAGTCCTCCTGTCCTGGTTTAAACCACATTCAGAGGGAGGGGCCAAGCAGTCTGTGTTTCCTGTATCTTACCCAAAACGAAACAGGAGCATTTTTACATTCAAAAAGTCACAGTGGTAATGAAAAGCACACCATGAAGCAGATCTCAGCAGATGTGCTTGCGGGGACGGACACACACACACACACACACACACACACACACACACACACACACACTGGCACGGTAAGAGGCAATGTCACTGACCCCAGAGTGGCTTACCTCCATTACTCTGCTGGTGTGCTCCCTGACAGCAATGCCACTCCAGAGCTACCTGCATTTGCTTCATTAGCTGCTGTCAGGAGTCGGGCATACTTTCTGCAGATTCTCCACATTATTCTAGAGGCTCTCTGTATCTTTGCCTGAGAACTATGATTTACCTGCCCTGTATAAAAAACTAGAGTTGCTTTTCACAGAAGAATTTTATGACCTCCCCAAAGAGTTCCTTTCCCCGTCTTTAGCCTCACATTCTCATGTTTAGAGCCCACATCCTTTACTCTAGTCCTCGTGGACTTGGAGAACAGCTGGTCAATATCCTCTGTTTCCTTGACGATTATAAAGTTGCTGTTCTGTCTTTTCTTGTCTGGGTGAACCAAACTTAATCTTAAAAAAAACAAAACACAAAAGTTTTCCTTGAGGATCGGATTTTCTCAGCACTTCCATTATCTTTGATAATGTTTCTCAGACATTCTAAATTTTCCAGTGACCACATTGGATTGGGAGGGCCCTTGGGGGGCTGCAGGTGCTATGTGTGTGGTAAGTGCATGACATTCCTAATGCTTAGCACAGCACTTGGTATGTGGTAGGTATTTGCTAAAAATGTTTTTATTGATCTTGCTTTACTTTTTATTGCATTTGATTATGGAATGTTCTTACTAAGATTTTCAGTAACAGTCTAAATCCCTCTCACTTTTGCTTTTATCTTTATTATCTACCTACCTACCTATCTATCTATCTATCTATCTATCTATCTATCTATCTATCATCTATCTATCTATCTATCTATCTATCTATCTATCTATCTATCTATCTAT
>CABHPP010145751.1:10270-40259 GCA_902168425.1 Peromyscus attwateri | reverse complement strand
TATCTATCTATCTATCTATCTATCTATCTATCTATCTATCTATCTATGGTTTTACGAGACAGGGTTTCTTTGTGTAACATTGCTGGCTGTCCTGGAACTTGCTTTGTAGACCAGGCTGGCCTCGAACTAACTGAGATCCGCCTGCCTCTGCCTCCCAAGTGCTGGGATAAAAAGTGTACACCACAACTACCCAGCTTTGTTTTTATTTTTTAATGATTTCAAAAAATAATTTGGAATGTCACAGCATAAGTATAATTTACTTTTTTTTTTTTTTTTGGTTTTTTCGAGACAGGGTTTCTCTGTGTAGCTTTGCGCCTTTCCTGGAGCTCACTTGGTAGCCCAGGCTGGCCTCGAACTCACAGAGATCCACCTGCCTCTGCCTCCCGAGTGCTGGGATTAAAGGCGTGTGCCACCACCGTCCGGCATAATTTACTTTTAATTTGATGAAAGAAATACACATTTTGTTTTGTCTGCATATTTAAAACTTGAGATTGATTATCTTTTTCACACTTACTAAAAATAGCTGTGTTTGAGTTCAGTGGAAGAAACCCAGATTTGCTACAGATTCTAAAAATACTGGCAATCTAAACTCTGTTTAATATAATTTGCTCTGGTTGTTATACTATTAATGAATACTATTAATGTGGTCTATTGTAAAATACACAGTGGTGTGAAGTAAAAAGAAAAAAAATTCACATGTAGTCCATGCTGGGCTCAAACTCATGATTCTCCTGCCTCAGCCTCCTGAGTGCTGAGATTGCAGGTGTGCACACCCATGCCGAGCTTGAAGTGAATATTACTTGTTAGCATTTGACACTTGGTAGTGTCTAGCCAAGGAGCTCGGAAGATGGTTCGGTGGTTAGGAGCTCTAGCTGCTCCTCCTCAGCTGCCCACATGTCTGTGATTCCTGTCCCAGGGGGATTCAATGCCCTCTTCTGGAACTGCGCACACGGTGCATAAACACACATGCAGGCAAAAGACCCATTAAAGTAGAATTTTTTAAATTAAAATTTCTAATCAATACCTCTTTTAGATGAGGAGACAAATATATGATTATCATCTCATTTTTTCAGTCTCTTTTAAGAGGACAATTTTTAGTTTCTTTTAACAAGTGGATTCTTAATTCAGGTATACTTAGTAGAGTCTTGACATTCACTTTTGAAATAGTGCTTTCAATAGCGCTGAGATTTAATCCTGTAGCTGAGTGACTTTCCCTAGGATGGTCTGATTGACTGTGATCTCACTTCGGAAGTCACAGTGTGAAATGGGATGAAGGGCTGTCACCATTGTCCCTGGCTTCCTGAGAGGAATGGGAACAAGAAAGAGGACACGTGCAGTCTGTCAGTTTCCTGGGGACATTTGCCTCTAACAGCCTATGTTAGAACTGCTCCTTAGTGTTTCACCCCAGTGTTCATGCATGCCAGCTTTCACAAAGAATGCTTTCTGCTTCCGTTTCTAGTCCTTCAAAATCTTAAAGCAGTATCTTAAAGATTTCATTAAGTAGAAACTTGTATTCTGTTCTCTCTTAACAGGTGTTTAAATGTGAATACATTTCTTGTGTAGACATACTGACCATGAATGGCAAAGCCAGATAATCAGACACTAGATAATATAACCTTAGAGACAAACATACTTAACTAGTCTATAAAATCAGACAAAGAGCCTGGAGAGATGGCTTTACAGTTAAGAGCCCTAGCTTCTCTTCCAGAGGACCCGGGTTTGATTCCCAGCACCAACGTGGTGGCTCACAGCTGCTGGTAACTCCAGTTCTAGTTGATCCAGTGCCCTCTTCTGGCCTCTGTGGGTACCACGCACATAAATGGTACACAGACTTACAGGCAGGCAGGCAAAAAAAACAAAAAAAAAACATACACATAAAATAATAAAAATAATTTTTTAAAAAATCAGAGAGGAGAGAGCACATGTTTGAGTGCGAGTGAGTAAGTATGAGTACATCTTGTTTTATAGATGCTTGAAAATGAACAGAAAAATACATTAGTCTTTAAATAATTTATAAACATATATTACAGTAATGCCTAGTGCTCAGTCATCCAATGCAGCACCATCCTGTGGTCACTGATGGGCCAGTGAAGGACTTGGTGTCCTGTAGGATTTCCTGAGGTCTTCTCCAACCTGATGAAGAGTCTGTGCTGTCAGAGCTCTGGCAAAATTTTCACAATTTCATGTAGTATGGAAGACATGAGTAGTCTATAATTAACATATATCTCAGAATAGTGTTTTCCCTTTCTGGAATCATAGATAATAGTCTTGTGGGAGGGGTTTTCAAGATCCCAAAGGGCTAAATAAAATAATATGGTATTTAAAACATATTTACTTGTACTATTAGGTAATTACTGTTGTTTTAATGCTCTGTATAACTCGTCTATACCAGGAGAGTCTACTCTTTTTTATTTTTTAAAAGTTTTTCTTGCTTAATTATTTCCATTCTTTGATCACATATATTGTTTGTTTAGTAGTTAGAGACTTAATATGTTTTATACATTTGTGTTTTGTTCAGATAAACAAAGGACTAGTTGTTGTTGTTGTTATTATTATTATTATTATTATGATGATGATGATGTCCATCTCTAAGTATTGACAAGTGAAAGATTAAGGGCCTAGGTCTGTGGAGATTAGGTTGTAAGAATTTTGATCAGGTTGGAAAAATTTGGCCATTGGAAATTTTTGACTCTATGAGAAAAAATTCCCCAAGATAATAGAAACCTGCAAAAACACAACACCAATTCTTATTGTACATAAGTTCATTAAGTTGTATAATCTTTGGCTCTGGTTAATTTCGGAGAATGTCGTTTTTTATTCATTTCCAATTCTTATAATAAAGTAAAAATATATTTTAAAAAACAATTCACAAGGAAAGGTTAAAAAGATAAAAGATTAAATTTAGTTCACTTAGATCAGAAAAATATGACCATTAACTTTATAGCCTTCAAGGAAACAGAGGGATGCCTTTTACAACTTGGTCCTTATAAATGGTAACGTGATATCCAAAGATATGGTCGTTCTTTGCCAGAAGTGATTAGTCTGAGGTTCCAGTACCTCAAATGCCATTCAGGTCTGAGAGGCCTCCTTGTCCTGGAACTCCAGTAACCTGTGCTCTGCCCACTAATGGGGGAGTTGTGTTGTGTGAGATAGATTCCCTTTGTCAGATCCTCTGGTCCCTGGGCCATGCAGGAAGACTACCTGCCAGCGTCACTGTGGATTCCAGCTTCAGTGTCCTCTCGCTTCCTGCTCCCATACTCTCATCAGTAAGAGCAATAACCAGACTTTCTCCAGTCATTATATGTGCTTCCTTTCTCATCATAATTTCTTCTCAAGTTCTGGGACTAGAGCAAACTAGCATTTGTTGTTTTGAATTAGATGAGGGAAGTTGTGTTTAATTTCTTTTACCCAAGAGACATTCTATTTTCTCTGAGAAATTTTTCTTGTGATGAAATTCTTCAAGTTCATTATCAAATACAGATGTGGTTCATTTAGTATCAAGGACAACTACCAGTTTCCAGATTTTTGCTGCTTTAGTGGTTATCTCAATTTTAGAGTATAGCCTAAAGTAAGTTGATCTTAATAGATATATTTTCCATGGATTGGTTGGGAATTAATGTGATAATTAGATGGAAATTTTAAAAGCATAGTGTCTCTATTTGCAGTGGTTCTCAACCTGCGGCTCACGACCCCTTGAGGGCTTCGAATGACCCTTTCACAGGGGTCGCCTAAGACCATTGGAAAACACAGATATTTACCATGTGATTCATAGCAGTAGCAAAGTCACAGTTATGAAGTAGCAATGAAGTGATTGTATGGTTGGGGGTCAGCACAACATGAGGAACTGTACTAAAGGGTCACAGTGCTAGGAAGGCTGAGAAGGACTGCTCTGTTAGGTATGGCAGTTGGAACGTTGCATACATGAGAGTGTTCCAGCATTTTCCCTTATCACCATCAGGCTTCTGTCTGGTTCATCAAAGAAAGAATTATTTGAGACAGAGAAGGGAAAAGATTTCCAAGAAAAATGACAAATCTGGCCTTTGGTAGGGCTGTCTTGAAACTGGGGTGTGCATGAATAAAAGGGTAGATAGTGGAGAGAAGCCAGCCATGGCTGCACAGTGAGACCCTATCTCAAAAGAGGAAAAGGAAAAGAGAAGTATAGAGAAAGGTCTGGCTTTCCTCTTCCCATTCAGGGGATGTTTCTATGGGAACCAGGTGGGTGTTGAGGACTTTTATTTCTTGGAGACTCTAGCTTATTCATCAGATTTACTGCCTCAGCACAGAGGGATGAGGCCAACCACCAGGCCCCTGAGTGTTACACCAAAGTTGGGAAAAGCAAGGCTGTGGGAGAGTGGAGGGAACAAGGACAAGATGAATAGCCTGGAGGAACTGAAGCAATTCCCACTTTACTCCTCTACCTCCCTCGCCCAATATTTTAATGTAGGAAACAATTTTCTTTTTCTGTGAAATAAATCATGGGCTTGTAGAAACCTGGAGCACTTTTTCTCTAGTGCCTTCCTATTTTTATCTGTCTTCTTTCATGTGTTTTGGGCTGACACCTAGATCTGTGTTCTTACTTACCCTTTCGGGTCAGTACACATGGCCACTTAAGTGTATTGGGTAGTTCTGAGGCTGGCCATGAGGCTAAAGCTTCTTATGCACAGGGCTGCATGATTGTGGGCATCTCCTTTATGAACAGATATTAGACTGTTATTGGAAATCACTGAAAATGCCTGTTTTTCCAAGGAACCAGGGTTTGCTTCTTTGTTCGTCTTCCACAGGACAAAAACCAAATGTGAAAAACACAGATGAAGTGTGGTTTTCAGTAAGGGTCAGCAGCTGGGAAGAACAGGAAATGGTGTTTGAACATAATTGTGTTGAAAGTATAAAATCATTAAGGATGCCAGGTTTCTCTCTAATGGTGCTGTTTAGATATACATGCTGCACACATCTAAAATGTTGCTTGGGCATTGAGTTCTTTTATAGCAACATTTGTGAACTTAGATTTTTCTTCTGGTTTTAGTGGTACCATCTTTCCCCAACCCCTTGCATTTCTAGGATCAGATGCAAGGTACTTGAAGGCTAGTCAGACATTTTACCATTGAGCCACAGTCCCAGTGCCTTTTTTCCCTTTCTAAAATCAATTTGCTAAGATTCTGCTTCTGAGTTTGGAAGGTTTGGAAATTATTTAAAACCTTCCAGTTTTCTTCATCATTCGATGTAAGGCTCCACATGGTACATAGCATAAGGAAATGAGTGATGGAATTGGAGGTACCTGGCCCATTCCCTCACCTCTGGTTATACGTTATGTAACCCAGAAGCTTTACTCTTCTCACAGTCTGTTTTTTTCATCTATGAGATGGAATGAGGTCACTATTCTTGTAAAGACTCAATTATATCAAATAATATAAACTTCCAGGGCCAGTGAGATTGAGTTCAGTGGGAAGAGATACTTGCCACCAAGCCTGATGACCTGAGTGCAATCCGCCAGCTATGTATGGAAGAAAGACAGAACTGTCTTCTGAAAGTTATCCTCTGACTTTTTTTTCCCCACAGCACATGTGCCCCTCAATATATAAATAAGTAGATGTAATAAAATCAAATAATAATAATAATATAAAGTTCCAGGCACCTCACCGTTCCTTCCCACGTGTCCTAAAACACTTGTCCAGTCATGGCTCTTCTTTCCCTCCTCTCCCCATTTCCATGGTTCCACTTAGACCAGGAAAACCACAGAAACCATTGGGAATTTTTGTGACCATCTCACTTTTGCTAAGGGGTTATTCAGAAATTTCTGTTTTGGAATCTTGACAGTGTTGGTAGGACATGCTACTCATTTCCCCTCCCCTCTTCTTTCGGTCTCTGCAGGGATGGGGGAATCTCTGTGTTGAGCACATTCATGTATTACTGTAACTCATCCTGGCCATCTTGCTCAGGATTTCCAACCTTCATTACTCTCTTGGTGGCAGCTGCTAGAGCTAAGTACTTTGGGGCAGTTTGTGGTTACTCTGCATGCGCAGATTCTAAAATAAAACAAGGGTGAGCTTTGGTTTAAAAAAATAAAACTATCTTGGAGCCATAATGGAATTGTGCTTTGATAGCTAACAGTAGCCATTGGTTGACTCACATGTTTCAGTGAGATGAAGTGGATTAGTGAAAGACTACAACACTTTATCAGTTTAATTAAGCACATCATTATAGTGTAGTGTGCAGATTAAATTCAGAACCTAGCTCTTGCATTGCAGTGGCCTGCTGCCACTTGGCTGTTGTAATATGAGGTAAAGCCTTTCTTTTTGATATTGTAGGTCTTGGGACTCTGGCATCTTCTCTAGTCCCTTGATTTGGGAATGTCCCTTCCCTTGCTTTGCAGCATTGATCAGTATATGTCATGGGTCTAGGCATGTTAACCAAAGAGGCATCTCTTAAAAAGAGGTGTGGTCTGGTTGACTGAGAGTGATCGCACTCTTGCTGTGTATTTATAGCTCATCTGTCTTCTGATGGTTCTGCTCCTAGCAGGCCCATGTCCATTGTTGTTAAGCAAAGCCCAGTATGGATGTTTGACAAGTTAGCAGTGTGGCAACTCTGCTTGCTGCCGCCGACTTGGATTGTTTGGTTTGGCAAATGGCCAGCTCTCTGCTATAAGATGCATTTCCTTGACAGGACAAAGTATGGAGGCGCATTAGCTGCAAAGTTTACAAAGGTTAGCTAAACACACACAATAAATATTAATAAACAAAAAAGGCCCACCCACCTTTGACTTTGAATTCTGTTTCTTCATTCTGTGTTTTGGAATCCCTGTAGTATTTGATTAATAACCAGTCTTAAGGTAATTGAGCCTTAAGTGTCCTTTGCCTAAGTTAGTCTGCTCACAGGCCCCTCATTGGCTGCTTTGATGACTCATTGCCAGAGTGGATAGATCTCTGGAGTAACTGTTTAGTTCAAGGGCTCTTACTTGCCTTTCCTGGCTTCAGCATGAGAAGAGGGTAAATGTGCTTGTCCCTATGAGCCTATGCTGAGCAGAGTATTGTGTGGTGTGTCTTAGAGCTCTGGAGATAAAGGATGTGAGCAGGAATAGAGGTGAAATGCTTTCAGACGCCCTGGAAAGCAACCAGACATTGGTCTGTTGGCCCAAGCAGTTGCCTCTCTAACATTTACACCCTTGGTGGAGAGGGAGAGAGTAACAGTAACCTGCTGCCCCTGGAAACTGCCTATTTGGCTGGGTGTCTTGGAATTTATCAGGCCTACATTGTGGATCTTTTCCAATTCTTCACCCTGCTCACTTGAAAACATATTTGAGAACCTGTAACTGCTTAGCCAGTCCTCTAGAGAACCAAGGAAGAGAAAGAACTCTAAAGCCATGCCCTTAACATTGTCCTGGGGCTGTTCACAGGTGGCTGGGATTCCTGAAGGCACTCAAAGCCCCTTAGTGCCTTCCCTTGCTCTCTGGTTCATGCGTGTTCTCGCCAAGACTACAGAAGGAGGGAACCAACTCTGCTGGATTTGTATGATAGTTGGCTGTAATAGTGAGAAACAGAAATCAAAGTCTTCCTCATGGAAAGGAATTACTTTTAACTTGAAAATTGTTTCCAACTCTTCTTAACAAAGTAACCCATTCTGGTATGGGTGACCCATAACTTTTAACTCATTTGCAGAGCACCAGCCACTAATCTAAGCACCTGGAATATACTGCCAAACAAAGCTGATCCAGATCTCTGGCCATGGGACGTGAATTCTAGTTGAGAAGACATAGCATAAGCTATAAAGAAATTTCTACATTAAAGATGTATGCTGTGACATGAAGAAAAGCAGAGTGAACAGAGTTAAAGGGTCTAGTTTTGTTGTTTGATTGATTGATTGGTTGGTTGGTTTTTATTCATGACAGGGTTTCTCTGTGTAGTTCTGGCTGTCCTGGAACTCGCTCTGTAGACCAGGCTGGCCTTGAACTCACAAAGATTCACCTGCCTCTTCCTTATGAGTCCTGGGATTAAAGGTGTGCACCACCACTGCCTGGCTTAAAGGGTCATAGTTTTAAATACGGCAATGTGAGAAGTGACGACATTTAAGCAGAGACCTGAGATGGTGTTAGCTCAGGTGATCTTATCCTAGGTAGGGTTACATAAACATGTTAGGAGGTTGTGTTTGTGACTCTTCTCATGTTTCCATATACCCAACACCAGGAAGTTTTCAGTGGTCTAGGCATAGTTCTCCCATTAGTCGCAGTGGCAAAGCACCTGCAGAGCATCAGCTGTTGACACACTTCCTTCCATCTCGCCAACCTGGAGCAGTTTTATTAGGAAGGAAATCTGACTTTATCACATATGCATCCTAAAGTTCCTTCCGTGAATGCGTGCTCAAAGCAGCAGTGACAAAGAAGAGCTAAGGACAGGGAGGAGAGAGACAGAGGGTCTGCTGTGATGGCTCAGCAGGTAAGGGGACTTGAGTCCCTGGAACCCATGTAGCAGAAGGGGAGAACAGACTCCTACACTGGCCTCTGACCTCCGCACATGTGCTGTGGCAGACACAAGCTCCCCTTCCCCATAGCTAACTAAGTACATGGACAACAGAGAGAAAGGAAACCCAAACCGTCAATATAATGGATTCATTTCAAGTATTACTCCTGTTACTGTTGTTTTGTTTTCTTTTTAGCACTCATTAGCAGACATTGGATAGGAGGACCGTGGATTTGAGGAAAGTGTGAAAAGAAAGCTAAAATAATGTGAAAACCTGCCCTTTCAAGTTATATATCCCCCACCCCCGCTTCCAATGGGGGAAACGCAAACACTGCCTCTCTGTAGAATGACTCAGTCCACTTCAGTGACACACACCTTGGAATATTGCTGGATGTGAATTAGAAACTTGCAGGCTCTTTTTAGCTTCCTCCATAGCTCTTCTGGAATATCAGAAAAGGATTTGTAGCCATTTGACTATAGCCCATCAGATGAGAGTCAGAATTTCTACCTAAAGGGATCTCAGAGTTTCCCATCTTGATGAAAGAGTTAGGGTTAGAGACTCAGAGAACATGGGCCACAGGAGACAGAGCTCCAGGACTTTGATTTTACCATGAGGACCTCACTTGTCAGCGTCTGATCGCACCCTCTTTCCCTTTAGTCCACATGCAGAGCGTGTCAGGAAATGGACTGCTGGGGAGTGTTGACTCAGTGCTTCCCCTCATCTTGCTCCAGACGAGCTTTGTAGAACTTGGTGTGTGGGGTTTGTGTCTTGCAGGGTTAGTTTCGGATTTCCCCTTTGGTTCTTTTTGTGCTGTCCCTCCCACCTCTTCCCTCTTATCCCAAACAACATGAAGACAGGTGGTGAGAACTCAGAACTCAGCTTCTTTGGGACCCCAGAGCACCACTGATTCCTCACCAGAATGAATTCAGAGGGTCACAGGTTCCAGTGAGCCACCTCTTTAAATATAGCTTTCCGTCAGGTTAATATCAAGGCTTCGCATTTGATATCTGCTTTATTTCTGTCGTGGCTTTGCTGTTTTATCTCACAGGCAGGGAAAGATTATTAATTGTCTACCAATATGTGCTCTTTGTAAAAGAACTTAATGAGGCTTGGATCTTTATGAACTAAAAACAATAACCACCTGGCCTCAATCTGAGTCCAGCGGGACATATTGTGTGTGTAAAAAGCATGAAAACCAGATCTAAATCTGCTGTGGTGCTTCGCTTCACAGGGAGCCAGCATTCCACAGTGCCAGGCTCACCTGGAACTGGACCACCTAACTGTGGTTCCAAGGAAAAGAGGGTTGTCATCATGTACAGAAGTGAACATCTTAGATTTTTGTAGGCTTTCACATGGATAACAAGAGGTGGGATGGAACATAACTTACAGAATGCAATGTTAGGTTCAGAAGAAAGCATCTGAAAAGTTGCAGGTTACTCTCACATTGGCACTTGACATAGTAACCATCAGAGTCTCAGCAGGGGTGGGTCCTCCTGCCCCTCATTTCTATTTGGTGTCTTGAGTTGACTTCTATACCTGTCCTTTCTAGAGTGTTGTCCGCTGCCTGTGGCATCCAAAGCTGAACCAGATCATGGTTGGAACTGGAAATGGATTGGCAAAAGTGTATTACGACCCCAACAAAAGTCAGAGGTATTTTCTAGGAATGGCCTGTTGGAGATGGAGGACAACAGCTGGGGAGGGCTTTGATTCACCCCTGCTTTTCTTCTTCTCTCTCTTTGATGGGGATCCACCCTGTCAGAAAAGGCAGCTGGTACAAAGTAAAGCCGCAGACTCCTAGCATTGTGCTTTAAAGGGGATTTAGATCTCACCCTTGATCTGCACTGAATTCAAAGCGAAAGTTCCCTGGGGATTTGCAGTCCTTTGGCTGAAATGTTGAGTGCAGGGTGGGGGAAGTTCTGCTTGCTCTTCGTACACCCTGGACGTGGCGTCAGTAGTGATACATGCGGGGGATTAACAAAACAAGGGACTGGCCACTCACACAAAACAGAAGCGGCTTTTCCATTTTCTTACCTTTCTCGTTTGGCTTTAACAGGTACTAGTTTGGATATCTGACAAGGTTCCGCTGTGTCAACAGAAAGGAATAGCACATGAACTTTTTCCTCAGCCCCTAGCTCACCCCAGGTCAAACATAAGCATATCAATTTAACCCCAAGGTCTGGAAACTTCCTGAGAGGCACATCTAGTTCCTTGGGTATCTCTATTTTCTCTTCCACAAGGTGGACATATGTTACCACCCCAAAGAAGATGGTCTTTCCCCTTTCTGTTAGTATACAAATTCGCATGCTAAATTCCTGGTCTTCCCTATAAGCCTGTTTTGAGGTCTTACGTGCTTTCAGAGAAAAGGAACACTAATCCTTATGAATGAAGTTTCACTGACCATAATTTTGCTCTAAAAAGAAGTGGACAAATCTGTCTTCTTCAGAGATTTCTGAACTAGCGTTGAAACCCTCACCCTGTAAAATAAAGTTATATGATGATATTTAAGAATGAGTAGGATTTTATTAATGAAGTAAAATTGTTAATGAATTAGTGTGGAGTTTGCTAACTTAAAAAGACGGTGGCCTTTTATTATGACACCCACTTGGGAAGTGCTGTCTTTACTTGGGGTCTATGAGATTTGCTTCTTTACATGCTCTTCAGAGAGACAGCTCAGCATCACTAAGGTGAGGCAGGCACTTTAAATGGACTTTTGGTTATTTGGGCTGTAGTCCCTGAGCCGTGCTGCTAGGTGTGCTCCAGTCCAGACATTTGAGATACGGACATATGCCAAGCTGGTGGCCTGCTGGGTGTAGGACCCTGGTTGCTCTCATCTGGAACATAGGCTAAAATTGGAATCCTGTGACCCTTAAGGTGAAAAGAGTGGTTAATTTATAAAATTTCCTGAACATCTTACATTTTAAGTTATTTTTGCGGATTTCTCTTTAAATTTGTGTCTTAAATGCCTTGGCACCTCTTCCACCCTTTCGCTTGGGGTGGACCCCAATTTGTAGACTTGAATTTCTGAAAGTTCAGTAATCACTGTCATCAAGACCCCATCTGTTAGTCTCTCTCAGAAAGCCAAGGATTTGACAGCATAGTCTGCATGGACCTGCTTCTAAAAGCATCTCATGATTAATGAAAAGGCTACAATGAAACCCATGTTTTGTATGGGAACCTTAAAATTCATTTAAAAAATGCATTGGCCGAGAACTTCCAGTGTTTCAGGGTTACCTCCATCTATCCTGGAATAATTTCTGCTGGGGTCTACTACATACAGAGGTACAGAGGTAGGGTTGTGTGTGAGTGTGTGTGCGTGCGCGTGCATGCGTGCGTGCGTGCGTGCGTGCGTGTGTGTGTGTGTGTGTGTGTGTGTGTGTGTGTGCGTGCATGTGTGCGTGTGTGAATGCTTCGAGAAGTCTTTAATGGAACCAGAAATTCAGTGTTTCAGCTCTACCTGTTCCTAAGATGAACTAAAGAAAATAATTTGTTTTAACTCATTGTAGGGGAGCAAAATTATGTGTGGTTAAAACCCAGCGGAAGGCCAAACAAGCTGAGACACTAACCCAGGACTACATCATCACCCGTAAGTTGTGGTTAGCATTCCTCTCTGTCTTACATCATTCTTCTCTGTCGTCTTAATCTTTGCTTGTTTTGGAAGTTGGAAAGGCCCTAGAGTTGTGGCGTCTATTACGTCATCTCCTATCATGTGGACACTGGTACAGGTCTTATGACAACATCACTTAGCTTCTTGATTTTTTGCAGAAATGAGGCTTGCCTCACGTAACTCCTCATCTAAATGAGAAGTGCCTGTCTGAGCGGAATGCATTATTCTATCACAGCATTTTAAAGACCAACATATTATTCAGTGAATAAACAAGAAGGAATGCTGAGCTTAGACTTAGGAGCCCTGAATTTGTCTTTTTGTACCATGGACTGGCAGTGTGATTTTGAACAATGAATTCATCAGTGAGATTAGTTAAGGAGTCGATGAACATGTATTAACATACTTGGAGGAATTTCTGTATAAAATCTGAAGTGTGAACAGAAAGCCTACCAGGGCAGAATGGTTTCTCTCAGGTGGGTCACACAACCTTATTAATTTGATAGGTCTATATTCCAAAAACCATAGCCTCAGACCTATAACAGGCCCAGAAGGAAATCTTGGGTGCCATAGAGATGAGTAATAGAGAGTGGCCCTGTGGACTTTACCAGTGTCTCAGTCTAAAACTCATGGGTGTTCTACTGCTAGTCTTCTTGCTGCTGATGGATCTCTGTGGGGCTTGTGATCAGTCAAGAGAGCCCATGACACTCTGCGAGAGTAGCAGTGTTGAAGTTGAGGTCATAGCCAGTCCAGCGCATGAAATTACACATGGTCCACTTAGATTCCTCCACCCATTTGAAGTGAAAAGCAGTTTTTCCCACATAAAAATACTGCACGTCATGTTGGCTGACGGAGTGGTGAGGGTGATGGGCTTGCTTAGCTTCCCTGACTCAAGGCAGGCATGGTGTTCTATGAGTGAGGTAGACTGGCCTTACCTGGAGAGAGGGCAGAAGGTGCGAGTGGGTGACTGGAAGAGTTGTTGAGGGTTAGAGATGTTTTATTAGATTATAAGTTACATTTAACCTTTGTCTGCTCCGTTCCATGAAAACGTGTTCTCTTTTAAAACAGGTTTTAGTCTATAGATAATGGCTGACAGCAATTCCAAGTCAACAAAAAGATAGCTATTTCATATCCCACAATAATCCTTTCCCCCAAAATGTTACATGGTTTCTCCTTAAATCTATATCCTTTTTATGTTTAAAATCTAATTCTGGAACAGAGTGACACCTGACAGTAGTTGGACACGTGTGCCTCTGACTTTCATCACTCTCTTGTTTTGTATACCAACCGTGTGGAAGGAGGGCCAAGTGCCCCTGCGTTCACGGCAACCTTTACCCACTTTCAGTGGGCTAAGTGCCCTCCCTTCCAGTACTCAGTATTGTGACTGCTCTGCTGAGAGGTGCTCACACTTTCAGAAACGTGGGAAGTGATTCCAGTGTTTAGGAGGCATCTGAGGAAACTTGAGGACAGACAGGCACACTGTTGGTGTTATTGGTATTTGGGTGCTGTAAGAACAAATAAGAAAGTGGTTCCCTTAAGTGTTTCTTTTCAAAACCACAGCAGCTGAGCTTTACCCCATGGTTAGGGAGATGAGACTCACCAGTGTTTCCATGACAGTGTTTCCTGAGTGCCATTAGCTGCCAGTGGAGGTGAACAGTGAGTCTGGTATCAAACAAAATTGGCTAATTGGTTACAGTAAGGCTGTCTTTTATTATTAAATGAAGGCTGTCATTATGATTTCCATTTCATGTTTCAGTTAGTCATGCATTAGCTATGTTTTGGATGAAGGGTTATTATTGTAATGAAATTTTTCAAATGTGACTTCTCACAGCTCACGCCTTGCCCATGTTCCGTGAGCCCCGCCAACGAAGTACGAGGAAACAGCTGGAGAAGGACAGACTGGACCCCCTGAAGTCACACAAGCCAGAACCTCCTGTAGCAGGCCCAGGTGACTGGGGCCCAGCCAGCTGTCTGGCAAAGGGGATGAGGGCGGGGTGGTGTCCCTGATAGAGATGGTAAGAGCTCTGGGGCCTGGGTGCTTCTTGATCCTCAGAGGGACTCTAGTGGTTTTCAGATGTTTTCTAGCACCAGAATCACAATGTATAAAACTGATAGAGCTACTTGTGAACTAGAGAGGACGCTGGGGCTTTCTCCTCTCTAGCTTCAGCCTTGGGTGACCAACCTCACTAGAACTCTGGGGCTCCTTGGAAGCCAGTGTCGAAACTGCTGCTCTCAATATTGGCTTATTAAATGACATTGGTCTCTTAGCCTGGGATCCAAACTGGATTCGGTTTCACACAAGGCAGAAAGTGACCATGACTTAGTTCAGTGTGATAAAATGGAGCTGCCCATTTCACTGGAAGGTAAATGACAGACCGTATGTAGCAGAAGGTAGCACAACACACTGTCTATAGTATGGCAGATACTTGCACTAGAATTTCATTTTCTACTATCACTTGTGATTTTTATTTGTTCAAGGCAGCTGAGCCTGCAGCCTTTGACTTGTCCATCTATCTGAGCCTCAGCTCTAGAACTACTTGCTCTTTCAGCATTGAAAACATCCATATTTCTGTTTTGATTATTTTTGAACTTTCCCTGCTACCAATCAAAGTTCCTAAATAATAATCTTGCCTAGATTATTTCAAGTCCTTCTAGTTAGACAGTATATCTCAAGTTTCTCCCTATCTCCACCCCTCCTCCCTTTGTCTTGCACACAAGCTTTTATCCCCCACCCCCTGGCTTTCATGTTGCTGCTGCCCCCAAACTCCACCATTTCCCCCTGTCCGATACACTTTTATATGTCAGGGTTCTCTGCGGTCCACTGACTCCCCTTTGTAGTTTTGTACTTCCTGCCTTGCCTACTGTGATCCCCAAATGCACAATTGATCCCCCCTCTGTCTGCAGTTTTGGACATCACTCATATGCTCATTGAAAATAGTATTCTCTGCTTTGTGGGCCTTCCCAAATGATCCATTGCTGTCAAAAGACCTTTGGGGCGCCTTAGCCTGAAGTGTTGTCTCCTTTCTCTAAAAGTTGTAGTAGTTATTTGTTGTTAGTGTTTTCCTGCCTGGCCCACGGTCAAGATAAATCTCTTTCACTTGCCAGTCCCACAGCCGCTCAGACCCAACCAAGTAAACACAGAGATGTATACTGCTTACAAACTGTATGGCCATGGCAGGCTTCTTGCTAACTGTCCTTATATCTTAAATTAATCCATTTCTATAAATCTGTACCTTGCCACGTGGCTCGTGGCTTACCGGCATTTTTACATGCTGCTTGTCCTGGCGGTGGCTGGCTGTGTCTCCCTCCGCCTTCCTGTTCTTTTAATTCTCTCTGTTAGTCCCGCCTATACTTCCTGCCTAGCCACTGGCCAATCAGTGTTTTATTAGCAACACATTTGCCATACAGAACATCCCACAGCAAGTTATTGGCCACACAAAGCTCTGGCAGTAGGTCGTTTTTTAAAATTTTCTTCTTACATTATGAAGTTAATCTTCCAGTATTATTTGATTATTCATGCGTTTATCTTTCTAAAAATCAGATCTGAAACAAACTTTGTAAAATGTCAGCTCATTTTGTTTATCGGGCACCATGCTGACTGGGAGAGACCCAGTGGGATGCAGCTCTTTGCCCTTGAACTTGCTGTCTGCCTAGGCAGTCATAGCAGAAAAGTAAGAAGAGTCAGTGTATTCATATGGCTTGTTTTCTTTCATAACACAGAGCAAAGTGTCTATAATGTAACATACATAGACTGTGGAAAGCCTTAAGATACATTTGTTTAAACTAAAATAGCAGCTAATGAATAGTGGTTACTTTTAGTATTGAATTTCAATAAATTCATGCTAGAGAAACCTTTAGTTCAATCCTTAAGAGATTGATTTTTTTTCTGTTTTTTAATATATCAGTATCATTTTGCAAATTAATCAACCAAAACATTTTTAAATGCTTCTTCCTGTTTTTAAATGTTAAAGGCTGATGGGTCCTTACTTTTTGATCCATGAAAGCTAAAAGGATGATATAAGTACTGTTGAGATCTTAGCTCAGTATGCAGTGTACACAGCAGTAAAGGTGTGTCATCTGTTTGTTCTGTTTCTAATTTGTTTTTTTTTGAAACAGGCCGTGGTGGCCGAGTTGGAACCCACGGGGGCACCCTGTCATCCTACATTGTGAAAAACATTGCTTTGGACAAGACTGATGACAGTAATCCCCGAGAAGCCATTCTGCGTCATGCCAAAGCAGCAGAAGATAACCCATATTGGGTTTCGCCGGCGTATTCCAAGTAAGGAAGTCGCTGTTTAAAACAGAAAAGTAGGGCCTGGAGAGATGGCTCAGTGGTGAAGGCACTTGTCTGTAGGCCTGGTGACCTCAGTTCCGTCCCTGGGACCCATGGACAGGTGCAACAAAGAGAACTGACTGTACAGAGTTTCCTTCTGAACTCTATATACACACCATGGCATGTGCACACGCGCACGCACGCACACACACACACACTAATGATAATTCTAAAAATAAATTTTAAAAATAAAATAGAGAAGTAGGACTGGCAGTGTAGCTCAGTGGTACAGTATGTGCTTAGTGTATACAAAGCCATAGATTAAACCCCAACACCAAAAAAGTAAATAAAAAATGAAAATAGAGAAATCATTATGTCTAATGAATTGGGAAGAACATGACGATTGGAAATACTTGGAAATAGTAACTTCCTTTTTTCTATGTCATATTTGAGCACAAAGTATGGGCCAAGAAATGTAGATGTGATAGCATGCCTGTGATCCCAGCACCTAAGCAGTGATAGCAGAAGGGGTGAGTTGTTCAAGGCCAGCCTGAGCTACAGTGAGAGACCCTGCCTCAAACAACAACGGAACCAGGGGTTCAGAATCTTGAAGCCTAGACATTTGCTTATTTCATACGACCCCAAAGTGGTGAATGTCAACCGCGGCAGTTTGTTATCAGCATTAAAGCTGGAAATAAGCCTCATGAGTTCCTTTGTCCTAACGCTTTAGAGAGTGACGCTGTTACCTCAGTGGGGGCGGGGTTAAAAGCAAGCAAAGGATATTGACTTGCCAGTTTCTTTTGAAGGACTGGGGAGTGAGGGTGTTGGGTTTTGGGTTTAGTTTGGTTTGCTTTCCAGAGTCTCACTGTGTAACCAGGTTGGCCTCAGTTGCAGCAATACTCATTCTCCTGCCTCAGGCTAGTTCTCATAGAGGGAGCTGTCTATATAAAACTCTCCCTGTACAGTGAACCCAGCCTTTTAGAGTTCCTCAAACAGCTCAGCATGGGTGAGTGTAGAACAGTTTTTAATGCTACCACACCACCCACATTTATGCCAAGGAAAGTACTATTGTTGAATTTTCAAATATTAGCTTTTGAAATTTTTACTAGAACTATGAGTAAGATTTTTTTTCTCAAATACATTTCCATTTTTCTACTTCTGATATCCCTTATAAAAACCATATTGTTTTGTTGTCTGTCGAAAGATAATAGATTTAAAATTTTGACATCCCCAAAGGAATTCCCTTTAAATTGTTATACTATAACTTAAAGATACACACACACACACACACACACACACACACACACACACACATACACATACACACACACTCTCGATTGTTACAATCACAAGGTTAATATTGTGGCAGTACTTGAACTAAGCTACATAATTTCCTTGGCCTTGATCAGATTTTCCTCTCATGTCCTTTCTTTATCCCAGGCAGGAGCCTCTGCTATGTTTCTTGCTTTTCATGATCTTGGTATCTTTACTGAATAGTGGTCACTGATTCTGTCAGCTTCAGTTTGGGTGTGTGTGGTATTTTCTCATGATTGTAGTGAAAATGGGCATATTTGGTTAAAAAAATGAGAGTGAGTTCAGAGCCTTCCCTGTGTCTTACGAGTGATGATGCAGACTTTAGTTACTTGATAAGTTTCTCCCCTGTGAAGTTCTTTTCTCTGTTTCAGATCAGCACATTTCTTGGGGTTCTATTCTAGAGTGTGCAGACCCTGCTCCTCCCCATACTTCCCCCTTGGGTTTTGTCCACAGTAGTTTTGCCTGTGGCAGCCATTACTGTGGTGGTTGTCTCAGAGTGGTTTTCTCTTTCTTTCGTGTTTTCTGTATTTATTGTTGCATTCTCCTAAAGGAAGTTGTTGCTTCTCTTATATTTTGCTCTTCAGAGTTTTTATTCAATATTAGTAGGAACTCAAAGGGCTTATTTTATTCTGTGGGTTAAACTCTGAGGCTGTTGTCATGTGGTTTGTTGTTCATATTGTCCCAGCTTTGGCCGGTAGGAGGTCCTTCAGAGGAAGCAGTTACTGCCGTCTCTCAACAGTGTAGCCTGCACCCATGCCCTTTGGAGTGTGTCCTCACTTTCTGATTCCACAGCATGCTCCAGGCTCAGCTAAGTAGCACACATCTGTAAGTTAACGGTCGTTGACGATGAGATGAGTC
The DNA here is from genome assembly GCA_902168425.1 of Peromyscus attwateri. NCBI lineage: Eukaryota > Metazoa > Chordata > Mammalia > Rodentia > Cricetidae > Peromyscus > Peromyscus attwateri. The sequence goes on along the minus strand of CABHPP010145751.1, from coordinate 21,762 downwards.
TCTGCATCATGCCTGTGTTGACTCTTCTGTTTGTAATGAACTAGTCTGTTATTGCTATAAGAAACCTTGTTCAGAAAGAGCCACCGATTGACAGAGCAAAGAAACAAAAGCAGAGATACAGTCTACAAAGACGCCTGAGCATAATGAACATCATTTCAATGGTCAACTGTTCCAAATGTGTGTGTTTACATTCAAAAGTAAATCATTGAAATGTCTTCAAAAGGTTGATGTCATACAGCTTGTTAGCTATTGTTAGGTATTAGTAGCATCTACCATATTAATGTAATCCATAGGAATATGTCAAAGGCCTAACTCATCACTGAAGAAAATGAAGTTCTAGAAGTCTGCTTTTGGAGCCTGCTGGAAAGCAGCTCATTGCTGCAACCTGGAACAGGAACTTGGCCCTAGAATTCCTCTGTTATAGTTCTAGTATCTGATAACAACACTTTACTAAAGGGCCAACTTCACTTCACTATGTAATTTTTAATGTTTGAGTTTTTAAGCAGTACATTCATTACATAGGTGGGGAGTCCATGAGTACTAAATGGGAGACCCCAGGTTCCTCATTCTCCTAGGCAGAGATGCTAATGCTATGTTTATCCTCCTAGAAAGAGCCCATGTGTAAATAATGGCTCTCACATACTAATTACATTTTTAAAAAGATTCAATGCACACTGTTCATTCCAGCGGTGTGTGTATAGATACCTACACTGTTTGAAAGCACAGTGATAGGGAAAGGCGGAGGGCCAGCAGGTAAAGCACTTGTTGTCAAGCCCCCCGACAACTCAAGTTCAGTCTGTGGGACCCAGATGGTGGCAGGAGAGAACTGACTCCCAAGTACTGTCATCTGATATCTACATGTGTCTTGTGACAGGCATGGGAAATGCACACAAGCATATACACGTGAAAATAAATGTAAAAATATAGAAACACAGATGTATAGCATGTTTTATATATTGTTTTCTATTTAGATTATATCTAGAGGTTGTGCTAGGTCTATCCATTGTATATCCAGCCCATTCTTTTACTTTATATTTAATTTCCATGTATTACATAGGTATATTTTATTTTTCTAAAACAATATAAACAGTACTGAAATTAGTACCTTTGGGCATATGTATTTGCCTACGCTATAAAGATTCTAGGAATAGAGTTGCTATGGATTTCAATTTTGTTTGGATTGTACCACTTTTTCCTCCAAAGGAACTTTTAGTCAGCCTCTCCAATATCTCATTAAAGTTGAATCCTACTTTATCCTCGTGTGCTGTTGTTAAGTAGAAGCTTCTACTGGATTTATAACTCCTCTCTCTATGGAGATGCCGGCATATAGAGTGTGTTTGTGTGTCTTGGTGTCCAGCTACTTGTTACATTTTTATTATTTTAAATAATCTGTATACAAATTTCTGGGAAAGGGGACATAGAGTAATCAGGGTGGGGACAAGTGCTATTTTTCTTTTTTAATTTTATGCATATGAGTGTTTTGCCTGTATGTATGTCTATGGTACCACATGTGTGTAGTGTCCATAGAGGCCAGAAGAGGGAACTATAGTTAGATATGGTAGGTAGCTGTCATGTGGGTGTTAGGAATCAAACCCAGGTCCTCTGGAAGAGCAGCCAGTGCTCTTAACTACTGAGCCATCTCTCCAGTCCCAGGTGCTAATTTAGATGTGGTTGTCAGAGCATTGCTGAGAAGACCTGACTGGAAGGAGGAGTGGAACCTGCAGGGACCCTGGGGAGGAGCAGCCTGCAGAGGCCAGAGGCCAGTTTGTCTGTGTGCCGAATCCTGTTAATTCCTTTAGCCATTTTTAAAAGTTATTTCAACATCATCATCATCTTCATCATCATGTGGGTCTGTGTGTGATGCCCGTGAGCACAGTCTGCCTTGGCTCAAGTGTGGCGGTCAAAGGACAGCTTTTGAGAGTAGATTTTCTTCCTCCACTCTGGACTCCAGGAGTTGGACTCAGGTTGTCAGGCTTATATGGCTAGTGCTTCTAACCATTTCACTGGCCCCTTCAATTTTTTTTAAAATTCCTTTATCTTTATTGAAGTAATCACATGATTTTCCTTCTTTGATCTATATATCATGAATTTTGATACAACCTTCCTATGGTTTGTTATCTGGTTGTTAGACTGGCTTCCTAAAAAAAAAAAATAACTTTTTAAAACTTAGCTATTCTGTAAATATTTGATTATCTAATAAAATTGCTAAAGTGTAGTGCTTCTGTGGAGGGCAAGGTGGAGATAATGCCTTTACCCACCATCCCCAGTCTTCCCCACTGTCTCCTGTCATAGTCTGCCTATTTATGATTTTCCCAACGTGGCTTCATAACTGCTGTGTTTCTTGGGCAGTCATCCATCTGGGTTTGCAGGTTTATTTCAGTAGAATTAATTGAAGCCCATGGTGCTCGTGATGACTGTACTACCTGAAGACTGTTCTTCCACTGTAAGTGGTTTATATTTAGTTGGACAGATGTGCTAGGTGGGGAGGAAACACACTGCTGTGCTGCCCCTTACTTGAGTATGCTGCTTGGAGGGCCTGAAGCTGGTACGAACCTCAGTGCCTCGAACCCGAGCACTACGCACTTACGGCCATACAGCTTTCTGCTGCATTTTCTCCCCACTCTTTCCTTCCGTGCCTTGCGTTTGTTGCCTGTTAACTAAGATGAAGGCATTGCTGTGTGTGGCATGTAATCTGTTAGCTGGGCTCACAGTGCTGTCCTTCTGTGTTCATTTGCTACAGTATACTGTTGACTGCCAAGTGGCAAAGTGTTTGAAGGGAAGCTAATGTTTAAAAGGATCTTTTCATAAAGGTCACTGTAACTGAGAACGTGTGTCTGGTTGTTTTTCTTCACTGCAATTGACTTCTGTCAGTGATGAAATGAAGATGTATTTACTATATCTCTCTTTAACACAGAAGAGCACAGTTAGACATTCCACAAGTCTTCCTGCTGTACACAGCATATACTCACCTATATTCTCCGGTGCTGCTAATGAAGTCTGAGCACTTTACATGCATCCCTTGAGGATCTAAGCGTGAGTCCTGACACTAGCAGTGTAATAGCCTTGAAAGTTTTCAAACCCAGCAGGATTATAGAGGACTCTTATTCAGCCACACATGGACAGATTCAGTTACAGTTTCTTGTTCAAAGATGCTGCTGGAGGGAGGGGAAGAGAGCTGGCTGGGGAAGGGGCAGGATGTAGATCCAGAATGCTATTAGCTTACACATCAGACAGGGATAGATGTGTGGGAGCTCGGAGCCTGGCCAGCAGCCTGCCAGGATGACAGCTCTGTCAGCCATGGCTGCCCTTCTTGCCAGATAAGCTGCCATTATTGCTGGTTCAGTCAATTTAACTTCACTGTGCTTATCTTTTGAAATACAAGATGTGTGTGTTGTTTATGTTCTAAAATATCATTCCCACCTGTAAAGAATCCACTTAAAGTCATATTGAATTCAGAAGCCATATCTAAAGCAGTCCTTATGAGCAAGGAAAGGTTTATATGTGATTTGTGTCAGGAAGAGACATAAGCACACAGAGAGAAAAGTATCTTTTTACCCCCTGAGTTATACTAATGTGCTGATTCTCACTGTCCACCATGTGCCTGTGTAGAGGACAGTATTTCTTAGGCTGGTTTTATGAACTGCCTGCCTTGTAGGCAGTTGGGGAGGGGTTTATTGGGGAGAGAACTAAAATGTGAATTTCGAGGTCCGTTCCAGGCTAACAGGCTCTGTGGGATTCCAGCTGAGAATCTACATTTTAAGAAGTGCCGAAAGTGATGATTTTGTACACAAATGCTTGAAAATAATACAAAAGTAATTACTCAGAATCATAAATTATTCCTCCTTAAGAAAATTCATACTTACAGACTAGACAACTTCAGTTATAAAAGACTCATAAGTGAATCATTTCTATAGAGCAAAAATTCTCCCCAGGACTTGAAAACATAGCATGTTGCAATGTTGTATTTAACATACAAACTATTTTACTCAATATAGTTTACATAGAACTTTTGAAAAGATGTCAGTTGTATGAAGTAAGAGCCCCTAATATCTAGCGTGAGTTATGTAATACTAATGAGACTTTCATTGTACTAGTACTGTGACAGACTTATTAAAAAGCTCAGTATGTTGTATCATATAATCCTCATAACCCATTAAGGTAAGCAGTATTATCGTCCCTGCTCTGTAGATGAGACGGAAATGTATAACTTGACCATGCCCCACAGGTATCAGGTGGCAGAGCTGGGATGGAGTATAGATGGTCTGCCTTCATGATAGGCTTATGGTTTCTAAGTACTGAGGATCGGTTCTCCTCATGGCGCAGCAAATAGTAGCTATTGAGTTGTTGAGATGATGTTTGTGTGAGCCAGCATGGCTTAGCAGAGGGAACCCTAGACAGAGAATCAGAAGCCCTGAATGTACTTCCAGCTCTGCTGCTGCCTGCTTAGTGCAGCTCTTGCCTTACTAGGGCTGTTTCCCTTGTCTGCAAAAGAGGAGGGTAGGGCTCCATCCAGGCTCACTGGGCATGGACTTAGAAACACATAAATGAGAAGTTAGAGAGGGCTTTCATGAGACCCGGCCTGTCTCTGGCTTTTTTTTTTTTTTTTTAAAGATTTCATTGTTCTTACTTATTTACCCACTTGATAATAAGGTAGTTAATGATGATTTTACAGGGTTCTTCTGTTTGTTTTTCTACTCTTTCATTTTTTATTCTGTGCCCACATTTCATAATTGTCCTTTTTCTGCTCTCATAGTCTCTGGACTCTCAAGCATAGAGCACTGCATTCTATCTATGAGTCCAAGAAGTGTTTATTTTCCAAAATGTTATGCCTTCATTTCCTGAAGAAAGTAGAAAATTCTTTATCTTTAAGCATCTTGTTGCCTCTGATCTTCTTACACATCCCCAGTGTCTAAAAAAAAGTTGATTAGCTCATCACAGACAGAAGGGGCCATTTCAAGTTTAATCTTTTGGTCAAGCCTTTTATTTAATCTTAATAATTCTGCAATTGTAACGACTGGGTCAGAGTTCAACCAGGCTGCATTCATCCTAACAGGGTTAACAAGTGTGTCAGATTGTCGAGTCATGGCTATAATTGGCTTTGGCTTTGAGGTTTTCCTTCATAATAAACAATGGGCCCCAAGCCAAAAAAGCTTGTGGTTTATACTCACATACTCATGATTAAATATTTTAAGTGATTTCCCCCTATTACCCAGGAGCTTGCTTTCTGCTTCTTGTGTGAATCATATCAGAAGCACACCCCTAATTAAAAAGAATGTGACCTGTGGACTTTCCATTGCAGCTGAAGACATTGTGATGACTTCACCCTGGTTTGAGTGTTAGAGAATGATTTGCAGAGACATAGGTTAGAGCTTAGTCAGGAGAGAAAAGACAGTCCTCCTGACACTTGGAGTCTCTCCTACAACCTAACATGCCCTTTAGAAGATTGCAGTGTGGGGAATCTTTGCGCATCACTGGCTGCTCGAGATGGAAACACTGAAGGTTACTCACTTCCCATGGGTTCCTGTCATCTTGTTGGAGTACACACTCACCACAACTCATGTCGAACAAACCATCTGAAGAATTTCTTTTAAAGTATCCAAGGGAATAATGAATAAGTGTGACATGAAAGCAGGGAGGAGGACTGTGTGTGGGGAGAAAGGGACCAGAGGAGGACAGGATCATGGAGGGAGCTGGGTAAGAATGAAGTGTAATGACACACACATATGCAAATGCATCAGTGAAACCGTTGGTTTATGTCCTAACCCTCTGTTCTCACAAAGAGCTTCAGCCAACTAAGGAAGGCTGAGAGCAGGAGAAATAGTCTGCCCCAGAGAAGAGCATTTGGTTATCCCAAACCAAATGGTCAGCCCTGAAAATACGCAGCCTAAACAGGTTATATATAGAATATATAAGCATATACATGTACATTTATGCATGTAGCAGGAACTAAGGAAAAAAGACCATAATTTCAAAGAGAGCAAGGAAGGATCTATGGGAGGGCTTGAAGGGAGGAAAGGGAAAGGGGAAATAATGTGATTATATTATAATCTCAAAAATAAATAATGCAAAATCTTTAGATTAATTTTTTTAAAAATCAAGAAAAATTAGCGTTAAGTGTTACCAAATTAGAACTTGTAGATTTGGAGAACATTTGCAGAAGCTTCTGTGTTAGCTTCCTGAAATCATATTTACTTGTAGCAAATGCAGGGTCTACTGGAAACGTGAGAGAGCAAGACAACAAGCACTGGTTTGAGTAGTCGGTTTAGTGGTTGGCGGCAGTAACTACGCTGAAATGTAACTGTCCTTGATAATCCGAGGAACTGTTACCAAATGTAATCAGATGAAAAACTCTTACCTAAATGAGTTCATCAGCCTGGAAGCTGCAATTTCACACCAGCCTTCCTGGACACCTAGATTTTAGGCTAACACATGAAAATGGTTAGCATTAGCCAATGAAAGAATGGGTCTGGGTGAAGCTGATCTCATAAAGCAGACACTAGCCAGGTTCTCCTTGGAAACTTCCGGTATCCTCACGAACCTGCTGACACCCATGGATTTTCATCGTTCTCTTCATTTCTCCTAAGCCATTCATTCCCCTTACAGGTTCTTGGTTAGGACAAGGAAGACAACCTGTCACGAGGCTGTAAGTTCAAGGGACTGACTATTAATAGTTAGACTGTAAGGGGCTGGAAAGATGGCTCAGTGGTTAAGAGCACTGGCTGCTCTTCCAGAGGCCCTGGGTTCAGTTCTCAGCACTTAGTCATTTATAATCCCAGTTCCTGGGGATCCCGTGCCCTCTCCTGGCCTCTGCAGACACAAGGCGTGCACATAGTGCACAGATACATACACAGGCAAAACACCCGTGTTCACAGGATAAAGTAAATAAACCTTTAAAAAACCATAAATAGAAAATAAGGAATGGTGGGCAGTGAAAATGCTTTCTCAAAGAGGTAGAATGTCTTTCTTGCCCTTTGTGTAATGTATGTATGTAGCTCTGAATTGCTGCTGTGTTTTCATTGTCCATTGGTTTGGCTTGTCACACTGTTTCTCATAGAAGGACCCAGTGGAGACTGTGCTAAGATCAGTGTACCAATTCTGTTTCTATAAGTGGCTCTGAGGGCAATCTGCACTTCACAGACTGAAAGGATGTGCCTTTGCTCCCAAAGCGGGAGTTTCTAGACCAGCTTTAAACTGTTTTCTAGTGCATTAATACTGTGTCCGTTTGCATGTGTCTCATCACTCTTCCTTGGCATTGTTGATTTATTTTTATAGTACTTTTGTGTGCCAAGGGCAAATTAGGCCATTCCTTAGAGAAGAAATCTGCTCGTTCTATTCTTAACTTTGTTTGAGATTGCCCAATCATCTCTGTTCTTCATTGTCTTGGTCAAGTGGTGACTAAAGAGTATTCAAAATGCCCCAAGATAGACCTGAATTGGATTGCTAAGATCATTCTCATGTGTGGAGTTCCACTCGTTTTCAAAACAATAACTTGTGGAAATAAATTCAAAGGCAAGAATTGCTCTGAAGAAAGCTGCAAGGTTGTTTTGCTGTGCTCTTACAAGGCACATTCATTAGGTCATAGGTGTTCCACGAGCTACTGCAAGAGTCTTTTTGAAAGAGCCTTGTCTTTATTTAGCAAACAAAGAGCTCTTATTAATGGTTCTAAATTATTCTTTTTGAATGTTGTTCTTGGGGGGGGGGGCAGCGGGGACAACATGGATTGTTTCTGTGAGCTGCACCTCCCGTTTTCCATCGCTTCCCTATGCTTCCATTTCAGGAATAAAGCTCTTTCTTTCTCTCTTTTTAAAAGGTATCTATTTTATTTTATGCACATTGGTGTTTTGTCCACATGCATGTCTGTGTGAGGGCATCAGATCCCTGGAACTGGAGTTACAGACAGTTGTGAGCTGCCATCTGGGTGCTGGGAATTGAACCCGGGTCCTCTGGAAGAGCAGCCAGTGTTCTTAACCCCTGAGCCATCTCTCCAGCCCCTAAAGGCTATTTCTTACAGAATGGGCCTGAGACTAAAACCCAAACTTTGGGCTTTATCATCTTCAGTCACTTCATACAGCTTCTCCAGATGAGAAATATCTCCCCATAGCTGGAACCATTTATACCTTTATGTTAAGGAGACACAGTCTTCCCCTTGTTGCAGAGTCCTGCTGGTCTCCTTGCTCCCCCACTTCACGCCCCAGGAGCAGGATGGAGGTTTTTAGATACTTTCACCAACCAGTGAGAGAAATGTATGGCTTTAGAGTAAACACTTAACATTTTTCCAACAATTTGATGTATTTGTTGAATCTAACAAAATATTTTCAAAATATTTTATTATTTGGTAATGTCTTATGTGTATGTCATGTATTTTGGTCAGCTTCATCCTCTGTTAGCGTCTCTGCTCCTCTTCCCACTTCTTCTGGGCCCTTCTCCCAACAAACCCCTCCTACTTTGATGCCGTGTGTGTGTGTGTGTGTGTGTGTGTGTGTGTGTGTGTGTGTGTATGTCTATGTGTGAGTGTGTGTGTGTGTGTGTGAGTGTGTTAAGTGTGTGCATATGTGCAGACACACATTTGGAGGCTAGAAGAGGTCAGGTGTCCTGCTCTATCACTGTCTGCCTCGATCCTTGAGACAGAATCTCACACCAAACCTGGAACTTGGCTGACAGCCAGCAATCCCCGCCATCCTCCAGGGCCTGCCCCAACCCATGGCTGACTTGCCAGGTACTGGGTTATAGCACCTACATAACCTTGTCCAACTTGTACATGGGTGCTGAGGATTTGAACTCAGATCCTCACGTTTTCACAGCAAGCAATGTTACACGTGGAACCATCTTCTCAGCTTCCAGTGACAAGTTTCATGTTCAGATATAAATCTTCTCATCCCTTAGTTCTGAACCTTTTGATTGTGTTCACTAATGAACTGTATTGAGGCACAGTTTACATACAGAGAAGTGTAAGATGCAGCCATCTCAAGTTTTGACAAACACATATACCTGTGTAACCAGAACTTCCATCTCTGTCCCACAAGAATGTGGCCTCCTGCCTCTGCAGCCTTACTCTTTCCAAACAGTTGTCAAACAGTTTCATTTTTTCTGGACCTTGCCAGGTTGGTCACCAACCTGCTATAAGTACTTTTGGAAGTAGGTAGACTGTGTCAAATTAACCTTTGTAACCAAATAGCTCTAGGTGTTTTTCCTGGGACACCACATCCATTTCATTTATAATAATCCATCTCCAGAAGTATCCCTGCTGCATCTTAGTACTTAAGTCTTATCACAGTTGACACTGGTGAGCTGGTATCCTGTGAAATATTGCCAGATAGCGTTAGAAGTTAAGTATCTATTTCAAAGGATCTTTTTAAGCTTGCACATTTGTTCCTCTGTAGATTTTTCCAGTGATTAGCATCTTTGCTAGAAGATAACATATAGCAAACACCAATTGCTTAGCTACAATACATTTGAAAGCCCATGGTCCTGCTCTCTAGTAACTGGGGCCTATGAAAGTCTGCAGCGGCCTTTTGAACTGTTTGAGCTGTGACCTGTGTGTAGATGCCATAACAGTATCTTGAAGTGACGAGGAATTTAACCAGCTGAACTGAGTATGAGGAAAGCTCTAGGTAGTTGTGCAGATCACAGTAGCTTGAGTACATTAAAACCTTCTGATATTTTCTTGGCATTTTCTTCTTTGGAATGGTGAAATAGGAATGTTGTCGAGCCAGGTATGCTTGCAAAGCACAGAAGATCCTCTCACAGAGATCGCTTGATGACTTGTGTGGTGTCTAGCAGAGACACTGTATGGCAGTGTCACCAGTGTGTTCAGTGATGTGGCCTCAATGCTTGGCATTTCCATGCATTGATCTGGAGAGGGGAATCAATTGGTGCTCCTTTGTTTGACTTGGAAATTCTTACTGGTACAAGTCACTGCATGTTTGCTACTATTTTAAACTTAACAGGTAAGAAAACTGTTGACTCAAATTCTTCCATTTGTATCCCAGTCACATGTACTTAAGACAAAGAATAATTCAAGGAGGTGTAAGTAAATATCATGTAGGGTCTTGTGTGGGGCCATATAGGTTGCCTTCCAAATGGTCACATTTTGCCTCAGTTGGCAGTCAAGGGAGGTTATGGTACATGAGGGTCCACTGGATTTGATTCATTTTTGTTTTATTTAAGGGAAGGCCAGCATACAGTGTCTGCCATGGAGGGAAAACCTTCAAAAGACTATTTGGCTCTTTTCCTGAACATAATTAAATTTCCACTATGCTTTTCTTTGCCAGAAGTTTAATGATTTATATTTAATAATTGAAATGCAATCAGTTCCCCAGGCTTGCTACTGTTAGATAAAAGAGTTAACGCCTAATGTAAGAAACGGTGGCTCACAGTTTCCTCCTCTTTTTAACTTTCGTTTTAGAACTCAGCCCAAAACCATGTTTGCCCAAGTGGAATCTGATGATGAAGAATCAAAGAATGAACCAGAATGGAAAAAACGAAAAATTTGAAGAATCTCCTCATTTAAGAGCTGTTTGCATGGAGCAAGAGGATAGGGTGCAGTGTCTCCCCCCCTCCCCAATGCTTATGAAATAAAAAATACATTTTTTCAAACAGACTTTGTCCTTTCTGTTATTGAGTTGTTTGAAGATTGGTAGATGTTCATGCTGCTTGTGTTTATGTTTTCTTAACTGCAATTATTAGACTGTGCTACATGTAAACAGACTTAGCCGATTACTAGGTATTGAGACTTTAACAATTACTGATCTTGTACAGATTCCCATAACCTTAGAGGGGAAAATGTATGACGAGATATTTATCTATCTTGAGCTAATCTAGGAACATAATGTGGAAACAGAGAATCAAAAAGCTTAATATTTCTGTACAGTGTCACAACCATTGTTTACATGACTGTAAATAATTAGATGAGTTCAAACCAAAGCGTGGCTGTGCCAGGAGAGAGCATGCATCTGATTATGTCCTCTGCAGCCAGTGGTGCCTAGGGCTAGGAGCGTATGCTTTGAAGTCAGACTACTGCAGGCACTTGACTTCCTGGGTCTCCCTTCCGGCCTCAGGTGGTAATACTTATCCCATGGGTTTGCCAAGAGGGTTAAATGAAATGTCCATGTGGAGCATATGGCACATCACCTGGCACATGGTAAATCTATACCAAATATTTGCTATTTTCAAATATTGTTAACAATATCACTTTGTCTTCCTTTTTGTCAATAGTCAATTAGGACAGAAATGCTTTGTAAAAAAAATGTATATACAAGGGCTATATAAATAAAACACATTAAGAATCATTCAGAAGTTATATTTGTAACTGGGAAGTGGTGGTGCACGCCTTTAATACCAGCACTTGAGAGGCAGAGGTAGGTGGGTCTCTGTGAGTTCAAGGCCAGCCTGGTCTTCAGAGCGAGTTCCAGGACAGCCAGGACTACACAGAGAAAGCCTATCTTGGAAAAAAGCAAAAAAAAAAAAAAAAAAAAAAAAAAAAAAAAAAAAAA
>CABHPP010145751.1:0-10170 GCA_902168425.1 Peromyscus attwateri | reverse complement strand
TTGTGAATAGAAAATGAAAACAAATGTTGGTAGTTTCTCCAAAGTAATGATGAGTCAATAGAATAAAATTTTATGGGCTAATTTCCCATACACATGGGTCATTTTTGCATGTTAAGTAAGCCCCACTAGACAATTGAGTTTTAATACTTGCATTTTACCCTCCTGCTTTCATTTGTTCTAGTGAATTAAGTAATTATAAAATTAATTATAAGCCAAAGTATGCCCCCAAAGTCCTAGTTCTACACATTTCATCTCATCCCCTTAAAAAAAAATCTATTTTTTTTTTTTTACTCATACCCAGCTCTTTCATTGCTACAGTTTATAGCATGGCGGTGGCCATTCTGTAAACAAATCCTTAGAAACTTCATTCTTGCCCCTTCATCCTCACTTACATCCCATCTCCTTCTCTGACTTAAGCTTATAAGGTCACAGGTGATAAGAGAAAGAACTAGTGTCAGCTGCGTGTGGTTGACATGGTAAGTCCCAACCTTGCCTTCTTGTGTTAAACCACTGGATTCCCACAAAAACCTCACGACAGGTACAACTACCAAATCAGTCTGTGCAAGGTCACAGCCGTGGAAGGCTGTGTGAAGACTCAGGATCTCTACACAGTAATTAGCAAACGGTCCCAATTTCCTGTTCCTGTTGAGATGCACTGTGCCTGAAATCAATCTCAGACTAATACTTTGTCCCACATGCTTAGAATTGATAAATTTATTGCATCAAGGATGACATTTATCAAGAGTTTACCACATACATCACCACCACCACCCCAGCCTTAACATAATCATTGCACCCTATGGAAGTTTCAGTCATGTACAGCCAAAGGTTGCTGTGGTGATTGGGGGTAGGCGTAAACACTTGATCATAGTAGTCTTGGCAACATCTGCTCTGATAGAACGGCAGAGGAAGACAAGGACAAGCATGGCTCTCTCGCTGTGGTCCACACGTGGGCCTTCCTGTCGTTTTGATTGTCCGTGTCACTCTAGAGCTGAAGAGAGAATTATTTCTTCAACAGAAGATTGGCAGGCATTTAAGGATTTAAGTTTTTGAATTTGTTGAGGGAAGGACCTTAGAACCAGGACTGGACAAGTAGTGAGTGTTCATTTGACCTGTAGTCTTGTCACCACTGTGGACATCACCAACTGCAAGGCTCTCAGAACTCATTACCTGCCACCATGTGTATATATCTGCTGTGGGATGTTCTGTATGGCAAATGTGTTGCTAATAAAGCACTGATTGGCCAGTGGCTAGGCAGGAAGTATAGGCGGGACTAACAGAGAGAATTAAAAGAGCAGGAAGGCAGAAGGAGTCACTGCCTGCCTGCCTGCCAGCCAGCAACCGCCAGGACAAGCAGCATGTAAAGATGCCGGTAAGCCACTAGCCATGTGGCAAGATATAGATTTATGGAAATGGATAACTTAAGATATAAGGACAGTTAGCAAGAAGCCTGCCACGGCATACAGTTTATAAGCAATAGAAGTCTCTGTGTTTCCTTGGTTGGGTCTGAGCGGCTGTGGGACTGGCAGGTGAAAGAGATTTATCCTGACTGTGGGCCAGGCAGGAAAACTTAAGCTACATATATCCCCTACTGTGATTAACTTGCTCAAAGAAGGAAGCTGGAAGCTGTTATTATGATGTCAACCCCCATTCCTACCTCATTAATTATGTGCCATTTCCTCCCATGCTCTGTGAGTCTCTTACATTTGCACTTCTACTAAAAATCAGGCCCTCTTTCAGCCTTCAGCCATCACTTGGGAGCCTCCTTCATAACTAATCTCTGTTTTTAATCTGGTTCTTCTCTAATCCATCATTTGTGATTAACTTCAGAGTTAAACCAAAGATCTATCTAAACTAAATTTATTCAAATCCAAAATCTGTCATCTTATTCCTTTGCCAAGAACCTTCCAGAGTCAGTAATTCTAATATTTGTGTGGCATAGACTTCTAAGATTCAGCTTGTGTTTTTCTTGTGTAGACTTCTCCTGATGTCCCATGTTTCTGAGGTCCAGTACACAGACGGTACCCCAACCTTCAGCACCTGAGTGAATGTCTTTGCATGTGCTATCCTCTCCCTTTCCTGTCAGCTTAGAGAATTGCATCACCTTCCCTGAGCATGACCCACCCAAGCACAGTCTATTCCTCTGCTCTCATGATTGCTCACAAACCTCCTACTATCACCTCCATTTATACTGTGTTGTGAGTGGAGTAGATATACACGCAGCGATGTGTGTGTGTGTGTGTGTGTGTGTGTATACTGGGGATGAATGTTTGATTATAAAGGGTACTTTGCTGTTCTAAGAAGATTTCTGAATTATCAGAAAGATTTTAAAACTAATTTTTAAAGTACTTCCAAGTGTCCACTTGCAATCATGCTCATACAAAAATACTGGGAAAGGGTCCTGGAGAGATGGCTCAGCAGTTAAGAAAATTGGCCACCCTACCAGAGGACCTGATTTTTATTCCCAGCACCCACATGGAGGCTCACAACCATCTATAACTCCAGGAGATCAAATGCCCTCTTCTGCTCTCCATAAACACTAGGCACACAAGTGGTATACAGAAATCTATGCATGCAAAACTCCCATGCACATCAAATAATATGAAAAAAAAATTGAAAAACGTTGGTGGTGCTGATATATTTAACGTGATCACAATTCGTTGACATTCTTCCCAGTTCTATAGCAATTTGACCAGTTGAACATGACCCAAGAGAGGTCCAGGCCTTAAAAAGCTTACACTTTCTTTCTCTTGGACCTCTGTTCTGGCAATGTGATAGCTAGGATATGAGAAACGCTAAGGCTCCAAACTGAACAGGAAGTAAAGGCCTGCTGGTCAACAAACCCCAACCAAAGCTCCCTATCTGACCGAACTCCCTCTCTTTTGAGACAGGATCTTGTTATATATCCTAGACTGGCCCAAAACTCACAATTCTGTTGCTCCCACCTGGCTTGTGTTGGGATTATGGATGTGAGCTACCACATCTGGCTTCTACCCTCTTATAAAGCACATCATTTGGTTCCAGTAGAGTCATACCAGCTGTGATCACATGGGACAAAAATGAATCAACCCATATGACCAAGATGTAAATTGAGCAAAATAAGTGAAAATAAGTGTTATCATTCGAAGCTGCTGAGTTGTGAAGGTATGATACAGAAATGTAACCTCAACAGCTTTACAGAGTAACTACTCCACCGTTAAAATACAAGTAGCATTAATGTTCTGATGAGTCAGCTTTGAATATATGTAGCTGAAAGTTTTCCTGTGTCCCACCTGGCCCAAGGTCAGGAAAATCTCTCTCACCCACCAGTCCCCCAGCCTCTCAGACCCAAATAAACACACATAGGCTAATATTATTTTTAAACTATGGCTATGGCAGACTTCTTGTTATCTAGTTCTTATATCTTAAATTAACCCATTTCTATAAATCTATATTTTGCCACATGGCTCGTGCCTTACCGGTACCTTTACATCTTGCTTCTGGTGGTGGCTGGCAGCGTCTCCCCTGCTCTGCCTTTCTCCTTCCTCCTATCTGTTTGGATTTTCCGCCTGGCTCTAAGCTACCTTGCCATAGGCCAAATGGCTTTATTTATCAACCAATCAGAGCAACATGTTTCCACAACATAACAGAAAGACATTCCCCCATCACATATTGTTTTTCAAGACAGGGTTTCTGTGTGTAGCCCTGGCTGTCCTGGAACTCACTTTATAGACCAGGCTGGCCTTGAACTCACAGGGATCTTCCTGCCTCTGTCTCCCAAGTTCTGGGATTAAAGGCATATGCCATCACTGCCTAACTCTGAATATTTTTTTTGAATGTAGTTTTTTTCTACTTCTTAAAGCTTAATTACAATAACACTTAGGAATAAAATGCTTATCTTTCATTTGTTAAACATGCAAAATTTACAATACTGGAAACTTCATATACAGTTTTAGTAGCCTGTTAGTCCATTATACATGTGTAACATCTACTTAATTACTCACCTGTTACTGCAAAGATAGATTGTTTTTAAACTGGCTATTCTAGACAATGCTGACTTGAATGGTTCCATGCCTTAAGTGTCTCATGATGCTACAATTATTTTGTTAGAAGCTGATACCAAAAAAGTGGAATCATGGAGGCTCAAGAAGAATGCCTCCTCTTTGCTAAACACAAGCATTATACTCTAAGTGCTTTGCCGGTGAATGCTCAACTAGCGAGAAAGAACATGGTTCTGGGCAATTCTGCTAGCACAGTGCATTGGATAGTGTCCTTCTGGAACCCATGTCCACCAGAACCTTAGAATATGACTTTATTTGGAAGAGTCTTTGCAGATATTAAATTAAGATGAGATCACACTAGATTAAGGAAGGTCTGCAATCCAATGGCTAGTGTCCATATAAAAACAGACAGAGCCACGTACGCAGAAAATGACCCTGGGGAAACAAAGGAAATTATGATGTAGCTATAAGTCAAGGAATGCCAAAAGTTGTGGCAACCACAAGTTAGGAAGAGTCAAAGAGGCAAGGAAGGATTCCTCCCTGGAGCTGTAAGAGTAAGTGTTTCCCTTCCCACACCTTGATTTTTGATTGCTGGCCTCCAGAGCTATGAGAGAATAAACTCTTGAGGGAAGTTCTGTTGTTTTAAGCCATTCCATCTGTGGTACGTTTTAAAGCAAGTTCTAGAAAACAAGTACACTTAGCAACAAGATGTGAGGAAATGCTTGGATTCAGAAGAGGCTGCACAAGGTTTGTATCATGTCCCTTCACTAAAGACTGAGAAAATAATGAATGAATAAAGCCACAAAAGATGCTGAGTGTCCAACGTCAGGATTCTCTCCAGTATCCTTTAGTGTGGGTTTGGGTAATAATTTCCCCCCATCTATTAAATTTTGGAGCAATTTGTTATATAGCAACAAACAACTAGTACAATTTAGAATTTGGGTGATTGTTCTTACATTTTGAATAGCTGGCCCCCAGTTTGGTGCTTCTTTCTCGGTCTTTTGAGGTGATGCACTAAGAATTTTTCTTATGGCAATGTAATCTGATTACTTGATTTTTCTTATGGCAATGTAATCTGATTACTTGATTACTGGACTGTTTGCTCTATAGAGTAGGATAACTGACATGACTTGGGTTAGCCTGGAGATTGTATCTCAAGGAAATAATGGTATTTTTTTTCCCTTTCTATTCTTTCAAGGCAGCAAAGTTGCTGTCTCCTTCCCTCTCCACTCCCCACCTCACACAAACCCCACTAGTTTACTGGGTAGTGGTTACCCATGCTACTATAGCTTTTCAAACTGTTGTGTCCTTGGGACATACACAGCAAATGTGTAGTTTCCTAATTCCAAGTATCCTTGGGCCTATGAACAAATCTTTGCGGCTGAATAACCAATGATGGTTTTACTGTTTATAATTCACTTTGAAGTGTGAGTGGCTGACAACTACTGGACTTTCTCCTCATAGTTGCCTGACAGAGTGGTCCTGACCAGATATCCGGTGCCTCTCCTCAGATCTCTGCTGTTCATCAGCCACAATGAAAGATAAACATATGATGGAATTCTATTTATTACATTAATCAGGATGTCTTAAGTAGCATGGTTGGTATCTTAGAATTCACATGAAATATGAAGTCATGATTTTGGGACTTGTGCTCATTTGCTATGCCATGATTGTGTGAGTATATTAAAGACATAAACTATGATCCTTTTGATTGTTGGTAGAACGGGCACAGTATTAACCATCTAGTCAACATTCAGAATGATTTTTTAAAGTTTAATTTTGGAGACTAGAGAGATGGCTCAGCTGTTAAAAGCACTAGCTATTCTTCCAGAGGATCCAGGTTTGATTCCCAGCACCAACATGGTGGCTCACTGCCATCTGTATCTCCAGTTCTAAGGGATTTGATGCACTCTTCTGGTTTCACAGATACCAGACATAACATGTGCACAGATATGCATCCAGGCAAACACACACACACACACACACACACACACACACACACACACACACACGATGATGATGATAATTAATAATGTGTATGCACCTATGCCTGTGGGGTGGCATGCATGAAGATGAATGCAAGTGTCCATGGAAACCAAAAATCATTGGATTCCTTGGAGCTGGTGTTAGAGGGAGTTGTGAGCTGTTTCATGTGGGTACTGGAAACAAACTCAGGTCCTTTGCAAGAGCAGTGCATGTTCTTAGCCCCTGATCCATCTCTCTAACACACAGAAGAATGTTTTATGGCTTAATTAAAAGAGAAGGAGAAGGGAAGAGGGAAAAGGAGAGGCAGAGATATTGTCAAACTATGAAATACTAATAGGGTTTTGGCCTTTTAGGGTTTATATATTGTTAATATCTCAGTGAATGTGTATGAAAGTCCTATTCTTGGATAACAGTCCAAGTCTATATCAGCCCCATATTCATGAGTTGTTGTGGTAGCCAAGAGGATGCTCTGTTAACCAGGGAAACTTTGATTGTGCATGTTTGAGAAGTTACCATTCAATGTGAAAGTTATCCAGAATTTGGCTAAAGTTGTCTTGGGTGAGGCTCTGGTCTGGTTGACTCAGCTTTTCCTGGAGCCAGCTGGGACCCTGACTTAGTGCCTATCAGCCTCACTGTTGGCCATGCTCAACACAAGGGACCTCATGATGCTGACTGTGACAACATCTGAAACCTTTCCAAATTTAGAATAATGGGAAAGCTGTCTTCTGTATTTCTCATAGGCTATTTTGATATTGCCTCTCTCTTTCTGCCCTTGCCCACCCCCATATGAACAAGTATTGTGCTCATTTCATGGGGAGCTGTTTGGTCCCTTTGACTCTACTGCCTCTTGTTTATGAAAAATAGCCAGTTAACCGTGACAAATGGCCAGCAGCAGTCTTGCCTCTGAACCACAGAGACTTTTTTCTTCCCCTGATTTTGCTTTCAAAATAAGAAATCTGGCTTTCTTTGGTGGGGGGGAATCTTATCATTCAGAGGAACACAGAGTAAAGCTTTGGAAGCAACAGACCTGGGTTCACCTCTGAGGTTGGACAAGTTATATGATCTCTGTGGCTCCTCAGTGACTCTGAGGAGTGTTACAAGGATCACAATTTGAAATCACTTTGAAAGTGAAAAAAACATCACACAAACATCCTAAGTCCTATATCTCTTTTCAGAGAGACTCTACCAGGAGGAATACACAGCCTTTTTCCCACCCTGAGATTCTGATTCAGTATTTTTTTTTAATTCAAGATAAAGACCTATGTGTATGATCTGAAATAAGAAGATACAACAAGAAGTTACAGATCTACCTGTTTGCTTCAGAAGTCTGTAGTCCTTTTGGAATCTCCAGCCCCCACTCTCACAGCCAAAGATCCTCCTAGGAAGTAGAGGCTAGCTTCTGGGTCATGCCCTGAGCCCTTCTCCTGTTGATCTGTCATATTCTTTCTTCTATTCAGATCTCAGACTGGCTGTCAATCAAGAGAGTTACACATAATGGCACTCCTTTGTCTGACAGTGACGCCTAGTGCATCTACTTCAGGGCCAGATGTGGAAATCTAACCTTGCTGTAACTGCAATTCCTTGGCTCTTCCAAGATTTGGGTCATTATAAACAATCAACAACAGTAAGCATTACTATTTTAATTTATATGAAGTCATATTTCAATTTTGTCCTTTATACAGCACCCCAGATGTGTAAACAAAATGACAGGATACCACAACAAAACATAGAATCTTTTATTTCTGAGATCTGACAGACAGGCCCTTGCCTTTGACTCAGTGCACCCCGGACTTTGCATCATAGCCTGTGTCTGGCAAAGCAGACACATGTCAAGCAGATTGTATTTATCTGTAAGAACAATGTTATAACTGGGAGGCTTAGAAAGCCAAGGACTGGGTACCCCATAAGATATTGTTATGACAACCATGTGTCATGAAACCCAGTAAAGGCAGCAGAAGGCCTCCAGAGTGATGTGCATAATCTATAATCTATAATCAGAAAGATGAGTAGCCCTGGAAGGAATATTAGAATCTCCACTCCAAGCCCTGTGTTCTAAAGACCAGAAATACGAGGCCCTGAGGGTTCAGCCACCGGTGCCAGGATATATACTGTTAGCCAATAGTAGTTACCCAATGCTCTTTTAGCTCTGCCATATTTGGATCCATGTTCTATAATCACACATTGGAATGATAGAGGCCTATGCTAGGATATCAGTTCTGTCATGTATTGTGAGCTGAGTCAAGTTATTTCACTTCTGTGAGCCTCGGTGTCCCTGTTATGGGCTGAATTGTACCATCTGCAAATTTATGTGAATCTTTAATTCCAGTACCTAAGATTGTAATTATTTAGAGATAGAACCTTGCTTGTGTTTTGATCTTGAGAGTCCTTCAAAGCCCTATGTATAGAAAGTTTGGTTCCCAGGGTAGTACCATTGGGAAGTATCTATGGGAAGCCTCCAGGTATGGAGCATGCCTTCCAAAGAAACTGTGGGACAGACCCAGCCCACCCCTCACTCTTTTTGACCTCTTGACTATTAGGTAAGCAGCTTTGTTCTACCATAGTACCCTTGCCACAATGTACTGTCTACTATGGACCCCACATAATGAGGCCAATCAATCATAGTTTAAGCCTCCTTACTGTGACCCGATATAAACCTTCTGCGTGTATTGACTATTTCACAGGTATTTTAGTATAAAGATAGAAAACTGACCAATACAGAGGCCTTTAAGGAAGTGATTAAGGATAGACAAAGCAACCCTTAACAAGGACACAGTGGAGGTATTACAATGCCTGACTTCAAACTACATAAAGAGCCATAGTGACGGAGGCAGCTTGGTACTGGCACAAAAATAGACATGTAGACCAGTGGAACATAAAGAAGGACACGGAGATAAGTCCACACAGTGATGGTCACCTATTTTTTTTTCAAAAGTATCAACAACAAACACTGGAAATGAAAGAGAATCTAATCAACAAATAATTCTGGAAAAACTGGGTATCTATCTGTAGATGAATGAAAGGAAGTCCATCTCTCTCACCCTGCATGAAAATCAATTCAAAGTGGATCAAAGACCTTAATTTAAACTCTGAAATGCTGAGACTGTGAGAGGAAAGCATAGAGAATGTACTTGCAGTTATAGAGGTAGACAAAGCCTTTCTAAATAGCACGCCAGTAGGAAATAGACCCAACAGTTGACAAACGGTACCAAAGGAGATGAAATTTTTCTTTACAGCAAATGGAACTATCAGCAGAGTAAACATGCAGCCTACAGAATGGGAGGAATTGATGCCAGCTGTACACCAGACAAAGGATTAATATCTAGGATGAGGTTAAAAATTAAATAGCAAAAAAAAAAAAACACCCCATATCCGCCAGTCAACAAATGGACTGACAAAAACGAACAGACAGTTCTCAAAAGAAGAAGCACACATAGCCAATAAGGGGTGTAAAATGTGTCCAATGTCTTTAGCCATCAGAGAAATGGAAATTAAAACTACTTGGATATTCCATCTAACCCCAACTGTAGGGCTATCATTAAGATAAGAGACAACAACATATGCTGCTGAGGGTTCAGGGAAAGGACTCTCTAATCATTGCTGCTGACAGTGCAGCCTAGTACAACCACTACGGGAATCAGCAGGTTTCTCAAAGAACTTAAAAACAGAACCACCATGTGACCCAGCTATACTCCTGTGATACAGCTTTATAGCTACCAAAAATCTCGTGATCGCCACCTGCACATCCATGCTTGTTGCTGCATTATACACAACAGCAAGAAAAATGGAGGCAGCCAAGATGTCCATCACAGAAGAAGAGACGATAAAAAATGTGATGCAGATACACCGTGGAGTTTTTTTTTTTTTCAGCTGCAAAGAATATTGAAATGAAATCTGCAGGAAAATAGATGGGTCTGAAAAGTAGGTAACTCAGACTCAGAAAGATGAAAAATCTCATATTCTCTTTCATGAAAGTCCTAGCTCTTTGTACTTATATTGTGTAAGTGTGGCTGTGCAGGGGTGTAGATCGTGAGACTAGGAAGCAGACCCACAGGCTTGCGAGGGGGAGTGAAGGTGCTGAGGAAAGTAGGGACGGTAGGACACAAATGACATGAAAACAAAAGGGAGACGGTGCTGGGTGGGTGGAAGGGGCACAAGAGTAGAGAGGGTGAGGGGTTGGGGAGAAGGTGAGAGGGCAGAATCGATC
>CABHPP010145750.1:13499-29386 GCA_902168425.1 Peromyscus attwateri | reverse complement strand
GCATGTGTAGAGAACCATGTTGAGCAGATGCAGTGAGATGCATGCCATGAGGGGTATGGTGGCAGCTACGGCCAGTGATACACACCCCAGACGCTGTATCCACGTAGACAGTTTATTATAATAGAGAGATGAAGAGGCAGAAAGACAGAAAGAGAGAGGGAGGGAAGGAGGGAGGGGGAGAGAGAGACAGAAACAGAGTGACACAGACACACACAGACACACAGACACACACAGAGAGAGAGAGAGAGAGAGAGAGAGAGAGAGACAGAGACAGAGACAGAGACAGAGAGACAGAGACAGAGACAAAGAGACAGAGACAGAGAAAGAGACAGAGAGAGGGGGGTCGAGGGGTTCGAGAGGTGCACGCCTCATAGGAGGAAAGCAAAAGAGACAGAGGAAGGGGAGCAATTTTTCCTTAGAACGGGGCTTTTACAACAAGACTGCGGTGCCAAAGGCGTGGGATTTCAAGGGGCAGATCAGAATATTAACACCAACATCTTCTTGTGTTTACTCTCTTGCCACTGGTCACCTCCCTGCTTTCCCATGGCTTAAATATGCTATGCTCCAGATCCTCACGCTTCTGTTCTCTTGGCTTAGACCTCTCTCTCATCACCTTTGCGTATTTCACTCTGTCACATTCTTAGCGGGGCAAAGGGGAGAAAATTTAAAAGAAAGTATAGCTTTAAAAGGAGGCTTCAGGAGGTCACAATAGTCTTATCCATGCTCCATGTCTAGTACTCATGGAAAGATGTATCACATATTTGATAAATGTCTGCTAGATAAATACATGGGCAAAGCATAAAGCGTGAGTTGAACTTTCTTCACTCACACAGAAGTCTGGTCTTGCCTTTTTAGTCACTTAAATGTCTTGGGAATTCCCTTTGTCCCATCCTGCTCTTCCTTCTATTTCAAATCATAGAAGTGACCTTGTAAAGTGAAAACCACATTCGTTTGTCCTTTACACCTGGAAACCACAGAATAAAATCCGAGCTCCCTGATGTGGCTTGTTAATTTCTTCATGATTTGTCCCTAGCCATTTTCATACATTTTGTTTCCTGTTTTAGAGACTTCATGGTGTCAGTTGCACATGACAATATGTTGCAGAGATCTTTTGTACGTTATGTGCATAACTGGCAACACTAAATTATGCACTTAAAAAATGGCAAAAGGATGGAACACTGTTAGAATACATTGCTGGCTGGTTGGAGGTCACAGTCGGCCAGAGCCTCACAGCTTTCTCTAAGCTGCAATATGGAATCTCCCTCCCTCTCCATCAAGGCCTCCTGCTCTCTACCTGCCCTCATCTGGAGCTGCCCCTGGGCCTGGAGGACTGACCTTATCTGAAAGCTGTCTCTAAACCAGGTGCCTGATTCATCTTTAATTTGACCCTTGGCACAGATTCTTGCTAGAAGACGTGTGCTAGGAGCTCTGCTGTAGGACCCTACTGCCACATGCAAAGCCTTGTGACAGGAGCATGCCACTTAATGCAAATTCGGGTTTGTCCCCCAGGTTCCCCAAGTCCATATATTCCTTATACTCCGGAATAAAATTGAGCTGATTCACTGAAGCCTTTGTCCTGGAGGCCTCCCCCTGTTCCTGCTCATGAGCCGTGTACAAAGCTTTCTGTCACCCCATCTGCCTCTTTCCCCTCTCGGACTGATGGCCCACAGGCCAAGAAAGAAAGAGCACCCCCACAGGACACCTGTGAGGTGTTCTTACCACACACACAAAAAAAATCACAACTCATGCTGAAGGGTGCTTAGTTCTCTAGCATGCCACAGTCTTTCTGGCCTCACTTATTTGTACCTGTTCTTCCCCTACCTGGAATCCTCACATTTCTCCATCGCCACTTTTTTTCATGGCAACTCACAATGAAGTTTGAAATTCAGTTTAGGCCACACTTCCTCTAGGAACCCCTATTTAAGTTCCCAAGTCTAGATTAAGTGCCTTGAAGGGAAATCTCATATATCTTTAGGATGTATACTTATATATCTGTGGGATATATACTTATGCTTAAAATACAATTACCGCCCTTAGGACGGGCATTTCTTTTGTGTACTCAAGTCTTTCTTTCTTTCTTTCTTTCTTTTTTTAAAAGATTTACTCATTTTTATACCTGAGTTTTGCCTGCATGTGTGTATGTGCACCATGTCAATGCCTGGAGCCCACATAGCCAGAAAAGGGTGTTGGATCCCCCAGAGCTTAAGTTAAGAAGACACCATGTGGGTACTGGGAACTGAACCAGGGTCCTCTGAAAGAGCAGCGAGTGCTCTTAACCCCTGAGCCATCTCTCCAGCCCCCTTTGTACTCAGTTTTGCCTGACAACAAGAACAGTGCTTGGCACAGTATGACCCCCACAAGTATTTTGCTCATTTATTTAATACTATTTATGGAAGATGAACCACAGACCAGGCACTGCCCTTAGAGACACAGTATTCATATAATAAAACTCCCTACCCTGATGTGTTTTTCCATGTGGGAAAAGACAGACAAGAACATATGTAGTGTGTCAGTGGTGACGTCGATGGAGAAAAGGGGCACAGAAGAGAGGGTAGGCAGTGTGGAATGGGGAAGGAGGTTGGAATCTTAAGTTGACAGTCGGGGAGCGCTCACTGAAGTAACACTTGGATGGGTCTTGGGAAGCTTGGCAGATAGCAGCTGTTAAATGGATGAGTAATGAAAGGAGCAATGACTAAGATATCTGTTTCTGTCATGAAAGAAACCAGGATGGCAGGGAGCAGTTGACTGAGTTGATTTCCACCATGAGGAGCTAAAGGTAAGGTCTCTGTGCAAGCATGCCCCAGTTCCTGTCATCATTCTCAGGCCCAGATGTCGCCACAGCTCCCAGTCTTCTCTCAGAGCTCAAACCATTGACCCCAGAAGGTGCCCAGTCACACCCTGACTTCCCATTCAATCGCTCTTTAGTTAGAAAATGCCCCAACTCAGACAGTGCAGAGGAGAGGGAGGAAAGGAAGAAGAGAGACAAAAATAACTCTTGCCACCATGGCAGATGTTGATGTTTCTGTGAATTCTCATTGTCTGAGACTTCAACTTCTCAGCTGCTTTTACATTTCAGGTCTGGAAAGTTGGCTCAGAGGTTAAAAGCATGAGCTGTTCTTCCAGAGGACCGAGGTTCAATTCCCAGCACACAGAAGACAGCTCACAACTGTCTGTAACTCCTGTTCCAGGGGCTCTGGCACCCTCACACAGGGATACATGCACACAAAATAAATGAATCTTTTTTTTTTTAAAAAAGACTACACATTTCAATGCATAAAGTAGCACACAAGTTTCCACAGATTTGTGAACAAATGCATGTTCTCAAATACATCATTGAAGGAAACATGTGCTGTGGGATGTCCTGTATGCTGTGAATAAACAAAACGCTGATTGGCCAGTAGCCAGGCAGGAAGTATAGGATAGGCGGGACAAACAGAGAGGAGAGGCTGGGAAGTGGAAGTCTGGAGGAGACGCCAGCCTGCCGTCCAGGGAGCATCATGTAAAGGCAACAGGTAAAGCCACAGAACATGTGACGACACACAGATTAACAGAAATGGACTGAGTATAAGAGTAAGAGCTAGACAATGCTAGGTCTGAGCTAATGGCTGAGCAGTTTGAATAATATAAGTGTCAGTGTGTTTATTTTCTAAGTGGGCTACGGGACTGCCGGGGCTTGGCAGGACCCAGAGAGAAAAACTCAAGCTACAAACATGCTACAAAGGTCTTCTTCTTTTCCCTCTTCCTTTACAAGGATGCTCTTCCAATGTAATGATTTATTATAGGCCAGCATAGGGTAGTGATCAACTCACAATGAACACTCTGTTGATGGAAGCAATCAAGATTTGAAAGAGTCTGATGTATATTAGTAGGGCAGAAGCCTGTGTGAGCAGTCTTGAGGGGACTTTCCAAGTACAAAGAAGGAACAGCTTCTGCATAGGATTCCTTTCTCAAAAAGGCACAGAGAGCTTGCAAATGCACCTATGTAAGGGCCTCCAAAGGTTAGTATTTGCTGTGATGGTTTGTGTTGCCAACTTGATAACATCTGAAGTCACTTGTGAGAAGTCTCTGTGCCAGAAGTTCTTAACTTGTGGGTCATGGCCCATGTGAATGACCCTTTCACAAGGGTCGCCTAAGACCATTGGAAAGCACAGATGTGTACATCATGATTCATAACAGTAGCAAAATGATAGTTATGAAGCAGCAGTGAAAATGATTTTGTGGTTGAGGGTCATCATGGCATGATGAATTGGATTAAAGAGTTGAGAACCACTGCTCTAGGCGTACCTGTGAAGGATTATGTTGAATGCGTTCATTGAGAAGGGACTGGTCCATCCTAAGAGGAGAGCACAATTTCCTAGGCTTGGGTCCTTCAGCATATGAGAAGGAGCACACACAGAGCACAGGCACTCATCTCTGCTTCCTGACTGTAGATGCAATATGAGGAGCCTCTTCAAGATCCCACCAGCTTAGCCTCCCTGCCATGAGTGTATTCCCTGCATATACTCCTGAACGGTGAGGCAAAGGAAACCCTTCCTCCCTTAAGCTGCTTTTGTCAAGGTGTTTTACCACAGCAACAAAAAAGTAACTAAAGTATTTACCTTGGGCTGGTATCTTAGTCCACTCAGTTGCTGTAATAAAACACCATGGACCGGGCGCCTATAAAAATACAGACTTATTTCTTACAGTTATAGAGGCTGAAAGTACAAAATCAAGGCACTTTCAGACTTGATATTTGGTTGCCACAGGAAGCCAGTAGAGTGTATTTTAATTCCACTGTGAAGAACTCTATGTGATTTAATCATGTTCCAAAAGCCCTGTCTCTACGTATCATAATTTAAGGGTAAGGATTTCATCATGTGAATGGAAAGTGGAGAACAAACACTCAGGGGTAGGCAAGAAAAAAATAAATATCATCTCCAATTGTTTTGTTTGTTTTTTTTATTCATACTACAATAAATTACCACAAAGTTATTGCCTTGAAAAAATACAGGTTCCTCTTCTTATTTCTGGGGTCAGAGGTCCTAGAGAGGTCATCCTGTGGGCTCTGGGAGGGGATTCTCCTTTTTAGCTTCTAGAGTTTGCCTCCATTCCTGGGCTTTCTATCACTTCTTCCCTCTTTAAAGGCAGAAATTTATCATCTCTAAATCTTTCTGATGCTCTGACCTCAGCTTCTGTTGCCTTATTTCCTTACCTAGCTCCATCTCTGTCTTCCAAGGATCTTTGTGATTACATTGGGGTCACCCAGATAATTCAGGATAATCTCACTATCTCAATATCATTAGTTTAATCACAACTCTGCATCTATTTTGCCATTTAAAGTAACACATTTGCATATTGTGGGGATTAGAAGACCAGCATTTTTGAAAGGACATTATTCTGCCTTACACTCCAGCTATGTTCATGCATACTGAGAGGTGTATTGGAAATAATGAGAAATTTCCTTTAAGGGAAAAAGAAAATTGCCCATTCTTGAGAAGGCTCTATGGGTGTTTACAGACCTAATCTCCTGTAATGCACTGGAATTTGTTCATCGGGCATGGTTGTCATTCACGACAGTCACTCTGGAAGGTCATGGTTGTATTTTAATGTAGTGCTCTTTACTCAAAACCATTTAAACTCTCTGAACTCTCCTTCTGAGTACTCGTTAATGGAGGCAATTGCTCATTCTTTGAGGGTAGGTTTAGTATTTGGAAAAATCCAAAATGTTGGATTAAGCTATGTAATACTTTCTGGGTTTATGGGGGGAGGTGATAAAGACACCCACATGCCTTCAAATTGCCTTTGAGGAGAAATTCTGAAAGTTATTGAACAATGGTCATCAGAACAATTGTATCAGGTTGAGAAATGAGTATTTTGAAGTACAATCGTGCTGTGGTTGTATAAACTTTGCTGTTTAAAGTAAGATGTTAGCACTTCATGAAAAACATGTTTTTTAGTGAAAAGTAAAGAGAATTCTTATATTAGAAGTTGTTCCTAATGAAATCACTAGGGAATTGCTTATTTCTTAATTCTTGTTCCATTGTCTAATCATGGAAGCCATGTGTTGCAAGCCAGCTCTTTCAAGTTCCTTGTCTCTTTATGGTGTATTGCCTGAGTAGAGCTTTTGAAATGACCCCAAACTAGATCATTGCCTTTAAAAGTCTGCAATTTTTGTATTTGACACAGAAAAATCTTTGATTTCTTCTTCATCTTGTCAATAATCTATAGTGTTTCAAGAACCTAGAATGAATTAGGAGAAATTATCAGTTACCTTATTTTTAGAATTTTTCTCAGAAAAAGGTGAGGAGGATGGTTTGGAATAAACTGGTTCTAACTTTCTACTAAGATTTGTTCTTTATAGACATCACTGAGAACCCATTCAGCCTCTGAGTACACTTTGACTGGAAAGATCTCAGAATGGAGCTAACTCCAACCCTTTGAGTTTATTTACTGCAAATCAGAGTTTTTAACTGAGACTTTTTTTTTTTTTTTTGGTTTGAGACAGGGTTTCTCTGTGTAGCTTTGCGCCTTTCCTGGAACTTACTTGGTAGCCCAGGCTGGTCTCGAACTCACAGAGATCCGCCTGGCTCTGCCTCCCGAGTGCTGGGATTAAAGGTGTGCGCTCCCACCACCCGGCTTAATTGAGACTTCTAATCCCCTTCCAGAACACAGTTTACATTTTTATTTACTGAGCAAATTAAGTGACTTTGGTAACTCTCTCTCTCTCTCTCTCTCTCTCTCTCTCTCTCTCTCTCTCTCCTGACTCTTTTCTTCTCTTTCCTCCCACATATATATCCCAGAGCTGCTCACTAATTTTATATATACTTCCTCTGTCCACTCAGAATTTCCCAACTCTGTTCTGTAGGTGGCAGTCATGTCTGGAAGGTGAATGTAGTCAATGGTTCCAGACTGATCAGCCCAAAGGAGGCTTGGAGAAATCCAAGTCTGAGCTTTCTTGGTCTTCCTGTTTGTCCTGCTAACCCTTCCCACCAAACATTCCAAAAGCAAGTTGGCCTCTTGCTTTGAGGATTTAAATGGGAAATATTGTTTGTGGTATAATTCTGGTTTAGAGAAGTGTTTTGTTTGCCACACATCCTACACAAGATACACACACCTAAGGAAGCAAATATGAACTGTAGCCCACAGTACAAAATGATTTTCTGCTTCTAAAAAATACTCTGATGTATTTTCTGGTGGGTACAAAAATGTAAATTGTTGACAAAAATCTGTTTGAAGATATTGTTTCAGGAGCATGCCCATGGCAGTCAGGCAGTTCCCTTGTACTCCTGAAGTGTTCTTGATTTTGTATGGCAAGCAGTGGTATTCCAGAGCCTTAAGTGGGGGTAAATTTAGAGCCTGGTACTAAAAAAATAAGACTTCAAGTAGGATATTGCCATATGTATCCAGACGATTCCCCACGATGTCTTTACTTCACAAACCAGAGTATACTGGAAGGATTTTGTTCATATAAGAACCATTTCATTCATCTTCAGGATATCCCATGCCCTCACTGACTGGCAAATGGTTTCATTTTAGTTGGAGGTGGGTTTCCTGACCTCTTCCTGGACTTCACACAGGTCTTTCTCTTTGATTGCTTTGCACATAGCTGTGTACACCATCACTGTTCTTAAAATTTCAGGTCAAGGGTAAGTTGAAAAGAGAATGGGAGTGTCTGAAAAATGCATGCCCCCCCCCCCCCCCCCCCCCCGCCCCCTGAAACTGGGTGGATGGAAAGAACAGAAATAATGGATGGAAAGAAGAAGAAATAATCTAAGCAAAGGAACTGGGATATATCATGCAACTGCTGGCAGATCCAGCCCTAAGAATTTTAAAGACCCCCTAAGACCACTGGAAGACCTGTGTAGGCTCTGTAAGAAGGCCTGCTTGTAGGAAGGGCAAAGGAACTTCACTGTAGAGGGAGCTAGAGACTGCATTAGGAGCTGGTGGCAGGGTATAAACACTAAAATATATTATTGGTGGTTGTATTATTTTATCCTTGGGGCTATTGGAGAAACATTAAATAAAATGTTATACTTGCATATTATGATCACACGGCGGGGGGGTTGGATTTAGATTCTCAATTAGAGGTAGGAAAACAGAGAGAGGGTGATGAGAGAGAGAGAGACAGACAGAGAGAGAGACAGAGACAGAGAGACAGAGACAGAGAGACAGAAAGAGAGAGAGAGAGAGAGAGAGAGAGAGAGAGAGAGAGAGAGAGAGAGAGAAAACAAGTATATAAGGGCATCTCATTTATTTATGACCTGCCTATGTGCACCACTGGAGCGGAAAATCACCACTGGCCTGCTTTATTGTCTGATTCCTGTTGTCAATAGATCCGACGCAAATGTCACCCCTGGAGTCCTCCCTGTCATACATAGAGTCAGTCACTCCTTTTTAATTCCAGGGTGTTTTGTCTTCCAGTAAAATAGAAACACATTTTTTAAAAAAAGTTAGATCATGCGCTATTGAGCCATGTACCCCTAAAACTGAGTCATAAAGGAAATGAGATGGCATCCTTTATAGAAAAGAAAAGAGGTTACTGATTCACTTTGAAAACACGAAGCTCTCCTTTTTTTTGGCCATCGTTATCAATGAAAGATGTAGAAAGTCACATTCATGGAGACAGGACAGATTCTAAACCTATACTTTTCTCTTCAACAAAGATTGCCACTTCCTCCCTCTAGAGAGCTAGGAGGCCTGGCGTTCCCAGAAGCTGAAGGATGGAAGACAAAGAGTTCCCCTCCAGAGTAGAAGAGTAGGATATGTGTTTGTCTTCCTACCTCTGGATCCAAGGGTGTTAGGTCTCAAACTGAAACAAATGGCTAATTGGGGTGCCTATTAACAAACCAAAGCTGATGCTGGCTACCAGGTTCTCCCAGCGTCCTTCAGCCCCTACCCGTTGGCATATGCAGCCATCTGCCCTGAACTTATCCTGCCCAGGGACTGGACTGGGCTGCCCTTTCCCCAGTTGCTCTTCCCTGTATAATCCAGCCATTTTGGCTACACCAGTCCCTTTTGGTCCTTTTACTCTTGGCCTCTAGGCCCAGGGCACCCCTCTTGGGCTCCCCTCTCTTGCTCTCCCTACCCTTCTCTTCATGGTTTGGTTTAGTCTGTCAGCCACGTTCAGCCTGGTCTCTTCCCTCTGCCTGCTCTCTCCCATTATAGCTACAATAAAAATCTCCATACTTCAGGAGTAGTCATGGCCTCCTCCTTTCATTTCTTTTTTTTTTTATTCAAAGGGCAAGCACATGAAGCTGACACCTAGGTATCCAGTACTGAAGTCTCAGAGTGGGGATGGGGGTGGGGTGGGGGGAAGAATGCTCAATGGTTTGAGACGAAATGGAAAGGAAAGTTGTTAAGTTTCAAACCCAGCACAAAGGGCTGAGATGCCTATTTAACATATCAACGCAGACCTGCCTGCCAGGTCCTCCCAGCATCCCTCAGTCCCTATCTGGTACAGAATATAGCTGGCACACCCCACCCCCTACCCTGAATTCTCCATGCCATGTTTCCAATCTGGGACAAATGGCTGAGGTGCCTACTGAACAGAAGTGTCATTTTCCTTTAAGATAGTGCCATACCAAGAGGAGGACACCACAGAAAGCAATTGGAGGTGAGTGTGGTTGGCAGGCACGGTAGCTCCCAGCATTGTAAATGTATGGTGGGAAACCATCAACGAGGCTGGAAAGACCACTTCAGGAAGCAGCAGGGACCAGCTGTTATTGTTTGAATAGAAATGGCCCTAAGAGCTCACAGATTTGAATGCTTGGTCACCACGGAATGGCACTATTAGGAGGTATGGCCTTGTTGAAGTAGGTGTGACCTTGTTGGAAGAAGTATACCACTAGAGGGTGGTTTTGGGGGTTTCAAATGCTCAAGCCAGGCCTAATGTCTCTCTCTTTATGCCACCTGTCAGTCAAGATGTAGAATTCTCAACTCCTTCTCCAGCACCATGTCTGCCTGTGTGCGGCCATGCTTCCCACCTCGACTATAATGGACTAAACCTCTGAAACGTAAGCCAGCGCCAATGAAATGTTTTCCTTTCCAAGAGTTGACATGGCCCTGGTGTCTCTTCACAGCAACAGAAACCCCAAGCTGACAGCAGACTGCCAGAACCAGAAAGGAGCAAAATCTCTTCACCCAAGGAAGCAATACACGTTCAGCACTGGCCAGTTGCCCTGAAGTGGATGGAAATCAACCACAGGACCAACGTGAGGCCAAGGGGGCCATAGCCTCTAAAGACCCACATGCCATCTCAGACATGCATATGGAGGGTGGGAAATGTGAGAGGCTGGGCATCTGTCCAATGCAGGGAGCCGCCATTCCAAGATGGCGCTGGCTCCTGGCAGTCTAGTAGTAAACAACTCCATATATGGTCATAATCTTGAATAACTCATACCAAGGTCTGCGCATGCGCAGGTTACGTTGTCATAGCCTTATGTCCTCAGCCTATCCCGTGGCTCTCTGTGCTTGCATTCTGGCGGGATCCAATCATAGATTGACCCATCCATTCAAATCCTCATATAAGCAGCCGCCTGGTGGTGCCACGGGGCCCCTCACTTCCAGCTCTCCCTTAACCAAGAGGCGCTCCAATAAAGTGTGATCTGAGAAGGATCCTCGCGTGGTGGTCGTTCTTCCTCGCTGGTCGAGGAGCTCGCCGCAGTCCAACAGCAACTGAACTGCCCAAGGAGGGTTTTCAACTTGGGAGCTGATTGGTCAGTTTTACCCTGACTCATTCTTTTCTATCCAGACACTGCTAGTTGGCCTGGCGGAGAATGTTTGGGAGAAGAGTTGCCTTCAAAAGATTAAAGGCGTGTGCCTTTAATCCTGGCATTCAGGAGCCAGGGTCAGGCAGATCTCTGTGAGTTCGAGGCCAGCCTGGTCTACAGAGTGAGATCCAGGACAGGCACCAAAACTACCCAGAGAAACCCTGTCTTGAAAAACAAAAACAAACAAATGAACAAAAACAAACAAACAAATCAGTGACAGAATATAATGACGGGGCGGCCAATTTGACCATTTAAGTGTAGTACGGATGAATCTACGTGTACGCGATGCTTACAACATGTGAACATCTAGAAATGTGGAGGTTTCAAAACTGACCTGTACATCCAGAGAGCCTCGTTGAACATCTAAAACACGGCTAGCATCTTACACACACACATTCAAAAGAAGTGGGTGGCAAGAGAGGTCCCTCACACAGCCTTGCTCCATAGCTGGAAAGCTATCCTTTCCTTAGCTAACTCACTGAAATGTCTAATACGTTTTAGCATCTCTCCTGTACATGAGTACAACCAAAAGAAATGTTTCTGCACTTACGCAGACATCAGCAATGTATCCAGTGCTTATTGCGTACCAGATGTGCACATCCCCCCCTTCAAAGGCCTTGTGTACTCGAAGGGAAGAGGAAATTGAAAGGACTGGAATAGGCACAGGACACACCAAGACCAAGTTCTCGGCACAAAGGAGATTTATTTGCCCCAAAGGGACAAAGTGCGGGGAGTAAGAGACAAAGATGGGAGACAGAGGACGAGGGAGAAGGAAAAAGGAACAAGGGAGAGGCAAAGGGATATTTGCACCCCAGGGACTAAGGACTGCCTCTGGATAGAGAGCAGACAGATGTGGCCCACGGGCAAAGGGCAGTTTATAAAGGGAAAAGGGGAGACTGCGTCAGGATGAGGTGTTTAACTTTAATTGCTAATCAGGGCAGCCAAAGGGGGCTTTTGATTGCTGGACTTCAATACTTTGATAGCTGGACCTTGGTGGTCAGCCTCAGGAGGAGGAAGTGACTAAATAAGGAATAGACCTTGGTGGCTGGTTTTAGGAATGTAATCTCACAGTTTAGCAAGGCGGAGGGAATGGGGGAAGGGCAAGGCCTGCCAGAGCCATGTTTGCCCTGCTCTGGCCTAAGAGAGCCCTTCATAAATATGTAAATAAAAAACTATCATACAAAGTAGAAAGGGAATATTGCCATAAGAAAAGAGAAGATGGAGGGATGAACGAAGAATCCAGACTGGATCAAATGCACAGCTAGGGGAAAGGAGAGAGGGTGGTGCTCCCGTTACCTCCAGAGGTCGTCTTGATTACTGTCAACTTGCCGGCGGCATCTGAACTATTAGCCCAGCAGCTTTCATCAACGAATACCCCAGCTTCCCTCCGTAGCCTGGACAGAATAGTTCTGCTGACAATTCAGAAGCAGATACAGTAGAAGCACAGTGATGCAGCTGGGGGGGGGGTGGTGGTGGATGAGGTTTCTGCATGTTCTTCAGATGGATCGGGTTCTAGAGCAATTAAGGGACCTGGTCAAGTCCTTAGACTGAGGCGCCACATGTTGAAGTTGCTGTCATTTCAAACACAGGTCTAGGACATTCACCAAAGAAATCTGAACGATCCAGAACATCGTCTTCCTTTGGGGGGTAAGAAATGTGTCTATTCGTAAAAATTTTGCCTTTAGCTATATTGAAAATGTCCCTTGAGTAGTTACTAAGTTTCCACAAAACTGAATTAGGGACTGGTAGAACATCAAGGTTAAGCAAGAAGCTACGGTATTAGAGGCTAACTTTGTAATCATAAACTCAAGTCTGTGGGTCTGGATTCTAATGTATATAGCTGTGCTTCCTCTGGGTTGATTCACAAAGATAGACATTCAAGTTAGCTACAGGCAAAAAGTTACTGCAGTATCTTTCTCTCATGTACAATAACTTGTTGACTGCGGAGGTGGGGAGCATTTTTCTCCTGTGTGCCCATGGAGCCATGTGAGACCTCTGATCACCTCACTGACTATCTTGGATTCTTTGTTGCTGTAGTTATCTGTCATCTCGTGGCAGGATTCATGTCTGATTAGTAGTTGTATCCTCTAGGTCATGCTGGTTTTTTTTTTTTTTTGTTGTTTTATTTTTAATCGGTGAGGGAGTATCTATTCCTGTGGCTTCAGCTTTAGTCTGCAGAGAAGGTACATACCCGCTGGACCTTCCCTGTGTCCGATAATCTCTAATTCCTTGTTTACTGAAAATTCAAAAAGTGTGGCCCCAGAAGGCCCAAGGGCTGAGGAAAGCAATGGGGTACACTGTGGTTCTCACACGCTTCCCATGCCTTGCAGGATTGGTCTCAGGGTTGGTACCCCACTGCACCCTGGGGAGCTGCCAGTTCTCTGCCATGCTCATATCCGGAAGGAAAACAATCAGAGCTGAAGGCATCCCTTGTATTTTCTCAAAGCATGAGAGAAGCTGTGAAATACGCACTGTGGGAAGGAGGGCACCGGTGTCAGAGATACAGGCCTCTGGGCAGGGTTGGCAAAGGCACTGGAAATGACTCTGATGTCCGTTTATTTTAATTACCAGGCTCTCAGGTTTGAAGAGACCTGTCTTTGTACTTCACAGCGGCGCTGGTTTAATCTGCTCGCTTTTCAGGACTACGCGGCTGAGAAAGAGGAATAATCTTTGGGCCCGAAGTCGTAAAGCTGGTATTTCTATTGAAATGGTTCATATAGCACAGCATAAAAATAGCATAGCAGTTAAATGTACCCAAATGTCATTGCTAATCTGTCTCAGAGTCACCGCCACAACCTATTCATTCTTTGCAAGTCAAGAGATAAAAAGCCACAAATGTGTCTTTAGAATGAAAATCCTTATAAATCCAGCATGATGGTGTTACTATTTCTCCTTTTACTTTCTGTTAAAGAAAGCAGTGGGGTTTCCTCCCTTCGGTGTTCTCTTTTATTATAAATTTCCCACATAGACCGCTGTTATCTTTCTTTATCTTTCAATTATAATAGCAAGGTTTAAAAAAAATTCCTAAATGTTCCACATTATTGGTCATTAGAGAAACACAAATTAAAAGTGCAATAAAATACTACTGTATACCTTTTAGGGTGATAAAAATTTTTAAAAAATGGTACCAACAAATGTTGGGGCAAATGGAAGTTCGACTGCTCCTGGATTACTGATGGGAATGTGTGGTGGTACAGACAACCCCTCTGGAAACTAGTTTAACATGTTCTAAATCTAAATATGCATTGACCGTATGACCCAACAGTGGCGGGTTTAGGCCTTTATCCTAGAGGAGGGACTATTTTGATGACACAAAGAAGACACAGGGATGTTTATCAATAACTTTTGTTATTCAGTTTTACAGCCGAAAACAACACAAATTTCCTTGAGTTCAACGAATTGGCATATTCACACCGTGGACTACTAACACACAGCATGAAAAAGGAAGAAACTTTTTAGTGTTGTGTACTAGTAGTCCATGATACGGACTACTGCAATTATTTAGATGGATTTAAGGACTATGTGCTTAGTGAAAGAAAATCTCCACGGATCAAATACTGTGTGATTCCATTTTATATAATATGTTCCTGCAGACAAGACATACAGATGGAGAACAGATTAGTGATTACTGGCTGGTGGGGGAGGGCTAGCTCGGATCAGTGTGATCTCGGAGGGGCAGCATTGGGGAACACTTGAGTGGCCAGAAGACCGAGCTGTGTCCTGATGTGGTTGTGGTTACATACATGAATCTGTGCCTAAGAGTCTTCTGTTCCTGACTCCCTTTCTCTCTATCCCCCACCATCATCGTGTGTGTATGTGTGTGTGTGTGTGTGTGTGTGTGTGTGTGTGTCTATCTGTCTGTCTCTCTCTCTCTCACACACACACAAAACACAGAGTTAAGGTAAAACACACAAAAATGCAATAATGTCTGTAGTCTGTTGTCTAGATAATAATGTTATAACAGCACCAATATCCTGTTTTTGACATTATGTTAAGGCATAGAAAATGTCACCATCGAGAAAGCTGTAGTGTTCAAAGGATGCTATATGTTTCTGAAATTTCCTTCACGTTTATAATCATTTAAGCATATACTTGCCCCCTGAGGCTCCATATATCAATTGTGGCATTTAACCATAAGCAGAAAGACAGGAATCGAGGAAGACGTCACTCTTCCTGTCTTTTCATTCTACATACGTTTTGAAGAGCATGAGAAAACCAGAGTGTCCCTGGTAATCACTAAAGAAGACTTATCACACAGTAGGCTTGGGTTGAATCCTGTCATTTATCTCTTCAGAAGCCTCCAGGGCTCTTCACTGCCTACAAGAGGAAGTTGTCATCTTCCTTCTTTCCCTGAAGACCCACAACACAGCCCAGATTCAACTTTTTTTTTTATTCTCTATTCCTTGTGAAAACCCATTGCTTGAACACACTCCAGCTAAAGTCATCTTCGAACATCAAAAACGTCATACTTTAGTGCCAGCTTAACACATTTGCTGTCTTCCTCTGCTGTCAGAACAAAGAGCTGAACCCTTGGTCTGGCCACCAAACCTCACCTCTTCCTCCAGCTTTCTCCTAAAACTGTTCTCCCTCCTTGCCTGACCACAGGCACTTTGTCCTTGGTATTGTGCTCCTACCATATGACCTTGAACATCATGCCCTCTTTGTTGGACCCTGCTCCCTTCCAATTCATATTCTACTTTTACATCTCAGTTCCACTCCTGATTTTCAGAAAGAAAATCTTCCCCAATTCATTTCAGTCAGGACATTTTCACAAATGTTCCAATAGAACCACGTTAATCTTTTCTAGAATGCAAACCTTTTTATTATAACCATATTTTTTGGTTGTTTGATGAAATGCTACCTTTCTTGAGAATACAGATTTTATATACATAATACATAAATGTTAAGAAAATACACATATATTATGAAAAGCAAATGTAGATTTACTACAGAAAAGTGAGAACCCCCAATAGTAGCAGGAGCTCCAAGGGAGGAATAGCCACACATTGTATGTTCCTTCAAGTGTTTGAATCATCTAATATAATGTTTCAAACCCAGAAGTATTCAGGAATTATTTTTGAGGTAACTGTGTGAATGGAATAGGAATAATAGTTTTTCAAATATTGTTCCTGGGCTTTT